>BSBK01006183.1:97500-163054 GCA_027943335.1 Chamaecyparis obtusa | reverse complement strand
TTTTCTTTCTTCCACTAATCTTATCCATAGATGATTAATATTCTTTTGCCAAGAGGATGAGTCTAGGTGTATATTCAAATGATTATTAAGATAAGAAAGGTCATCATCATTATCAGTAATTCGGGTATAGATAGATTTATCTTTAATACATTGAAGTGGGGTACCATCAAGCCATTTAAAATGGGTAAAATTTTCCTCAATAGTGTCACAAGTTTTGGGGAGTGAAAGAGAGACACATGTCTTCCTAAGCACAAAATACATTTTCCAACATGTTTGCACAATATCAAAGATAGTACAAATTTTATTCCATGATAGAAAGTTCCCATATTTAATTATCTTGACAAATCTCTTGATTCCCTTGTTAGCTTAAATATTGGCAGAACATCCTTGTATAAATTCCAATGTATTACCATTATGAGATAGATTCAACCAAATAGATTTATCTCTCCATATCCCATTACCATGCTTCATAATGCTATTATGTGTAATATGTTTTTTGACTCTATGCCATGGTTTCCAAATAGACTTAAAAATAATAGAGTCAACTAGTTTAACAAGAAATTGCCTAATAACCAGATTTCTCAATAGAATCCCCCTCCAATTAGGAATTTGTTAGGGAGTAGACCTAGATATATTATATCTTAATAGGACTTCCAAGCTTCATTCCCTTCCAGTGCTTTGAATATCTATTTACCAATAAGAGAGAGAACTTGTAGACTTAGGTCTTTTAAGCCATGTTCCCCTTTAATTTTTCTCTTAATGCACCAATCCCACCTCACTACATGCTTATTTTTGTTACCTTTCCCAATTTACTAGTGAAATTACCTAATCTTATTTTGATTATGATTAAATTGATAGTTGTGGAACAACCGGGTTGATGTGTAATAAATATTATATGAGGAAAGGATCTTTTGACCAACTTGTACCTTTCCTACTAAAGTTTAGTATTGTTTGTTCCACTTACTGATCTTCTTGTCAATTTTCTCTTTATTCCAATAGTGCACTTTTTAAAATTTTGGGAGATAGAAAAAGGAATTCTCAGATATCTTACCCAATGGTCTACTCTCCCACATTAGTCGATATAAACTAAACCATTATGGGTGATGGTTATTCCACTCCAACATTATTGATTTAGGGATATTTTTCTACCTAAGGTTGCACAAAAAATATCCATTTTCATCATGAGGGCATCCAAATTTTCTTCATCCAACTTAAGTAATATAGTATTATCATAAAAAAACTAAATATTAGAGTTTTTTTTATTGTTTTATCAAGGTTATGCCTTTTATCATAGGCAAAAGGAGTATGTGCCTCATAATATAATACATTGCATCTTTTGAAATGAAAAATATAATAAGTGGTAGTTGACAGCCTTACCTAATTGATTTGTTAATGTCAAACCACTCTAATCTTTTCTGATTTACTTCAACAAATTATTTAGCATATTTCATTAAGGTCTTTACCATATGAAAAAAGTAGTTAGGGAATCCTAAACTTTCCATCATCATCAATCTGAAGGACCATTCAATCTTGTCATAGGATTTTTTAAAGTCAATCAATAATATTGAATCTTTTTGTTTAGACTCATTAGCCTAGTTTGTTGTCTCCCAACATGCGAGAATGTTTGAAACAAAATATATCTACTCTTCAAAAATCTTTTTTGGGTAAAATTTACTATCTTAGGAAGGAAAAACTCTAGTTTCCTAGCCAACATCTTGGCCAAAACGTTGTATGACAAATTTATTAATGTGATCGGCTCCCATTTTTTGTATGAGTTATGTTAGCATCTTTAGATAAAAATTTGAACAGGCCATAATTAAATTCCTCCCCTTTTGAGCCCCTTTTAATAGCTTCTTTATACACTTATAACAAACAACTCTTCACCAAAGCACCCCACATTCTATTTGTAAAACTCAACATGAAATCCATTTGGCCCTAGGGTCTTATCATTTTTTGAAGAAAGAATAGAATGTTTAATATCCTCCATAATTATCTCTTTAATCAACTTTTTAGTGTCCTCTCTTGAGAGTTTATTTTGTATAATACTTCTACTTTCTTTACTATCTCTTTTCTTACCTTTTTCATCATATTTAGAGGTGAATAATTTACTATAGAACTACACAAATGCTTCCATTATTTTAAACCAGTCATAAATTCTCATATTCCCTTCCCAAATATTACTAATGTTATCTTTTTATTTTTTACTTTTATAAGAATCTTGAAAAAAAATCTTACAAACCTTGTACCCATGCTCCATATTGTTCATTATGGAAATTTTTCTTGGGCCACCTCTCTCATGCACTCCCAAAAGATTTATGTCATCTTTTATACTACCTAATAATGAAGAAATAATGTTTCAACTATTCATCATGCAAAAATCTAGTGTTAAGGGAAAAGGACTTCCATCAAGTCTTTTGCACCTATGAAGGGATACAAAAGGTGATCGTAGAAAGGATCAAGTGGTGGTATGGTAGGGAAGATGGAATGACCAAGTCACAAAGATATCATTATTGTCATTTTTAAAATGACACACCTCCTTATTGGCATAAACCTTGTCCAAATTTTTGTATATTATTTTCTCCTCCTTTTGATAATTGCACCATGTGTACCATATATGACATTGTTTTCTCTTTTATTACCATCTAAAGGGTCAAACAATTTTAATTTGTTGACCATCCTATTCCAAAAGCTTATCTCTTCTCCTTCCCATTCAAAATTATTACCCCTTGTCTTATCTAAAGGGAAATCTACCATTTGGAAGTCCCCCCATACACTATGGAATGTCTTCCATCTAAGTCATCCATCTCTACAAGTCAATTATTTCTTTATGATCACTGGATGTGTATATTGAACAAGTTCCAACCCTCTTCTACTTAATCTTTAAGATCGTCCAAAGTAACCAATTTCACAAGGACCATTTCCATATAGAAACACACTTCCTCTATTTATAGTTGATCGAAACACTTTCTCCACCTTTCCCTTTTGTCTGATTAGAAATAAAATACTCAGCATTTCTCCAAATGCATTTTAGATTAATATCTCTATTGATAATTGAATAGTTGTAATCTCCTATAGAAAGAGGATGTTTGCATTCTTGTTCATTCTTGATAACCTCTTAACCACATATTTCCTATCTAGGGATTCTATTCCCCTAGCATTCCACAAAATATAATTTAATTCTATGGTGTATCAAGGGGAGGTGTCCATGAAGGTCCTCAATTACTTATAACACTTAGGCAGTTTCCCTTTAGAAATCCTTCTTTTTTTATTCCTCCCATGCTAAAGATAGACCCATTAAGCCTGCTTCTCTTCCATTTGAATTTAACATTTTTCTCAAGCCCAAGGGTGGTGATATTGTATTTTATGGATTTTAATTTCTTCTTGAGTCCTATCATAACCTTGAATTTCTTATCCTCAAACCTCCCTTATAGATACATTAGTTGAATCCTCAATGGTAGCACCATCAAATGAAAAATAGATCAATTATTTTCTATACTCTCCCCTAGGTTATTATCTTTATAGTTGTCCAATTTATAATCAAATACAGAATGCTAAGGATCTCTAGCTAGAGGGAAAAGCTTAGATTCCTAACTAAAAAAGTCTAGTCCCTTTATTTTGTTCTGATTATGACTATAAGAAGGGGAGATGGAGAAATTATCCTCAACAATTTCTATCTATGCTTCAGGACAATTTGGATCAGGATCACCTTCTTTGATAACCTCCTTATTGTTATGTTTAATAAGATTGGATTTTTGTTCCTTATAGGGGTAATCTTTTAACTTTTCTTCTATGATTTTTATATTTTCAACCATTCTTTGAAATATTTCAATAATGAGAATTGGTGTGCATTAAATTTTCTATTCTTAGAGGTTTGGTCTCAGGATTAGTTTCTTTAGTTAGTTCAAGCAAGGTAGCAGAGGGAGAACAAGAAGGGGCACCTTTGGGAAGATAAATTTATTCATAGCCTTATTGAGGTGTCTAAATATTGGATCAAGGAAACATTATTACTATTGCCCAAAAATTTCATCTTTTGCAAATTTTGGCCAAGGTTTCCAGGTCTTTGTTTTTATCCCACCCCGTTGCAGCTTGTTTTCACTTGCAAAATAGATCCAAAGTTTTTTATGCTTTGCACTCTGAGCCCCATGTACTTTGATGTGTCACCTAGCCCTAGTTTAGATCACACGTGCTAATTTGCAATGCTCACAGAGATATTCAAGTTTGAATGGTTGCAGGAAATACTTTGTTGCAGGGTTTCAAAAAATGTTCAATGTCAAAAATCTTCTATGTTTTTGACCTTCTCTCTAAAAGTTCAGTGTGTTTTTGACCTATGTTCTAAAAACCCTCTATGTTTTTGACCCCTTCTGTGTTTCAGACTTCTTCCTCTAGTGGCATTCATTTCATAAGTGCGCAGCTCTGACCAGGTGGGTCCCAGTTCCTCATAACCATTGCCAGTGTGGAAGATCCAGTGGTGGTCACATGTTCACATGGGATCTTACAACCCCATGCCATCATGTGACAACTATCAGATAAGAATATTGGTGGCTTGTGGGTCCATTGTCAAATAATCAAGCGGTTAATGGCTAGGTTGGCAGTCTCAGCTTAGCGTTAAGGTGAAGAATCTAGATCTATGGCCAACGCATGATTGCATAGGCCAGGAATATTCCTTGTGATCATGCGATGGCCTTTGATCTTCATTTTCTATAGTGCTCTGGTTGGTGGGGCCCAATTGATGGTTTTGATGATAAAAGCTAGCGGTTTGTCACATGATTGCATAGCCCTCTTTTAGGCTATGAGATCATGCGACTAGCCATTATCCGCGCTGCCATGACCATTTTCTAGTGGGTCCAATGTGCTACGGTGGTTGTTTCTCATTCAGTAGGCTTGGTGGGTGGGGCCTATAGTTTGGTGATGTGCCCATTCTGCAGTGGCCTCGAAGTATAGTGGGGACCCCCGTAGATTCAAGATCTACAGTGGTCACATGTTTGCATGGCATCTTTTGAGCTCATGTGATCATGTGACCACTGTGAGATCCTCTTGATGCTCTCATGTGGTGTCATCATGTGTCTGGCCAATGTGGTCAGCTCCTGTTGGGCCATGTGGTAAAGGTTGGGCCGGAGGTGGCAAGTCTTGCGGGCCCAATTGTCTTATGTGGCAGTGGAGGTAGTCTCTCAAAAGCTTGTCAGATGATTGCATGAAGACTTCTAGGCTCATGCGATCATGTGACTAGTGTTTTTTTGAAAATAGTGTAGCCTGAGTTTTACCAGTGTTTGATTTGCAAGACGTGTGCAAAGTTGAGGGAGATTCTAAGAGGCTTGTTGCATGATTGCATGAAGGCTTTTGGGCTCATTCAATCATGTGACCAATGGCATTTCAAAGTGTGACTCTTTTCGTAGGCTTTCTTCTACAGAGGATGGTTGAAGGTGGCGAAGTTGATGAAGAAGTCTAGGCAGTCATTGCATGTTGATCTTTGTCCCAGTGAGGTACTTTCATGACATTCATGGTGAAGTTTGTTGTAGGAAAGGTTGTTGAATCCAAGTGTCTTGCATGGTAGAGGAAAGTTTTCAAAGGCTTGTCACATGATCGCATGAAGGCTTTTGAGCTCATGCGATCATGTGACCATTGCTATTTCAAAGCGGTGTGTGATTGTTTTGGCGGGCTTTCTTCTATGAGAATGTTACGGTGGGGTAGCTCAAGAAACTAGTGTTGCAGGACATACACAGTTAAGGGAGGATGATGATGAGGTTTGGGTGCCTGTCAGGGGTTGTTTCTTTGTCCCAGCAAGGTACCAGTTATAATTCATGTTGAGACTTTTGTGCAGAAAGGTGGTTGAATCCAGGTTCTTTATCTGTAGACAATGTGGTACAGGGATGGGCACACAACTTGAGGGCTAATCAGACATGTTTAGAGATATACATTTATGATTAGTCTTTTTTGACCTGGGGTTTATTATTCTATTGTAAAAAATCTGTAACCCTAGTTAGATTTTGGACTCCTTCCTGCGTGGAGTTGAGTGTTGTATATATTGTTTTTTGGAGCCTTTAGTGTGTAGAGTTGGACAATTGTAATAGAAATTTTCTTTCTAAAAGGTCACTTGGGGAAATTTTTCCCTCCCTCTAGCTCATACAGTTGTATTTCTCCCATTGATAAATTCAAACATTGCAGAGGTAGTTTATGACAATCCATCATGTCCCTGTGCTTCCTCGTCTAGATTTATCTCTTATTGGATTGAAGTCTATGGATGTGATTAATGGAAATTGGGGTTCCTTGTCCCTCTCATTTTCTATGATTTTGTGTGTTACTGTGTCTGATCTGATTTAGCTATTTTGTGGGTATACTACAACCCCTAGCAGTCTTGTCTCATTCCTACACCCAGTTTTAGAAAAGGATGTTTGTTTGCAGGTCATAGGTTGAGTTTTATATTCAGACCCTCCTGTGAAACACTTATGCAAGCCTATCTAGTAGGTTGTGACTTATTAGACTTGATTCCTCCATTGATTTCATCCCTCTATACTAAGATCCAAACCCTAATTTTAGTGCATCACCTAGTAGGGTACTTTGCTTTCCTGTTATTTCCCTTTCATGCATCTCCTTCTAACCCTTTCCCCTCAAAGTTTACTTTCCTATTTTAGAGCAGGCTAAGGTGATAATCCAAGAGGAACCAACCTAGAACCTAGAGGTTTCATCTCGGTTAGAAAAGGTCCCACAACCTTGAGATGATTCCCATGTTATACTAAGTTATCAAGACCAAGAGAGCTTGAGACAAGGTGCAAATTCAGTGTATATAATTTCTGGCACACCCGGTGGGACTAAAAGAAGTTCATTTGTTGAATCTATTTCATCTCTGATATGCAGATTGCATAATATAGACCTTTAGAGGTTGTTTGATCAAGTATATCTGGTGACCTGACTGGTTTCAAAGATTCAGGCCAGCCTTGTTTAAGGCTTATGAGAAAGATTGAGACTAGAAGCTCAAAACCCACTAAATTTTTAGAGTTTCCCTCAAGGAGAAGTCACAAAGGTAGGTCAACTCAAAGGGAATCCCCTACAAGGAGAGTCCAATCAACACCTCTTCATACTTCAGAGAGAGGACCTTTTTCCTTTCATTCCAAAAGAAGAGGAAGATCTCTAAAAAGAGATCTTGAAGAAGATTCAAATCCAACATCTAATACAGCTCATATATTTGTTAATCTTTAGATTCCAACTCATACAATGGATAGAAATTTTGCCTTTGCACCTTTCAATCAAGGGATTCCATTAAATTTTGTTGTGCATCATGATGTACCCTTGGTGGTGCTAAAGAGTATTCCTAATTTCACTGGTGAAGGGCAAACAATAGCCTTTGAGTACATAAGAGATGTGACTACCATCCACAGCATTCAAAATATAAGACAAGAAGACATAGCCACAAAATTATTAGCAGCATCTCTAAAAGGTAAGGCTCTAGAGTGGTTTAGAACTTTAACTGTTGGTTCTATCACTTCATAGGATGAATTAGGGGATGTATTAAGCAAACATTTTGAGGATAAATCAAATAATTTGTCTCTAGTTGAGTAGTTAACAACCATTAAGAGAGATCCCCAAGAACAAATGATAGTTTACAATAGTAGGTTCCTTAAGACATGGAATAGAATCTCATCCTTAGTAAGGCCATCAGCTAACCATGCCTTCCTATACTACTTGCAAAGTCTGAATAAACAAATTTCTATCATGATCCAGTCTATGGTTGCTACCACTTTACCCCAAGCCTTTGACACTACTGTAAGGGCTGAAAATTATTTGATCCAGGCAAGCATGATACAGAGAAGACCTCCCATGCCTATCTTCCCTAGTCTCCAACCCATTGCACCTACACAGGTACCTCCATTTACCCCTATTCCCACAATATCAACACCTCAAGCTAGCACCAGTGGTCAAGAGTTAACAACAAATTTCTCTCAAGAGCCACAAGAGATGAAGAGTAGTCAGAAAACTAGTATGCAAACTAGTATGCAGGAAATGGAAAACTTGTTGCAGACTCTAACCAAAGAGGTCACAAATTTGAAGAAACAAAATCAAGGCATCAGGCCACCCTTCCAACAACAAGGCCAAGGTCCTAATCAACAATACCAAAATCAAGGACTCCTTATCAAAAAAATAGGCCACCATGCCAAGGAGGCTATCAGGTGCAAAGGCAAAATTTTAATTAGAGACCATTTCAACCATATAACCTTGCACCTCTCAATTCTACAAATCTAGTGAGGGATATGGTTCCTAGCCAAAATAATATGGCTATGGATTATGAATGGTGTTCCCCTTGCAATCAACCTCACAATCAGGCTGCATGTTCAAATGGATTAATGAATCAAGATCTAATGGCCCAAAGTGCCTCATATACTCAATCAGAGCCTTAATCTAGTGGGACAATTCCTCAACAAGAAACACAAGAGAATGAGATTGATCTCTTCAATTGGGAACAAATAAACTTCAGTGGAGTTAATGATGATGCTGCATTTGTTTCCTACATAAGAGCAAAGAGGAAAGCCCAAGACATGGAGAGAGAAGATTTTGGTACCAAGGCCACTACATCTGCATAGCCACTCTAGCAAGCTACCCCTATCACATCTAAAGAGGTTCCTATCATCACAAGCAAAGAAGGCCAAGTTCCAAAGGAGGTAGAGCCCATCATAGTAAAGGCACAAAAAAAGATACACACTGTGGCACCTTATAACATTGTAGACAACATGAAGAAGGTGAGTGTCACCATGTCCATGTGGGACTCTTTGTCTATTCCAGGACAACCTAAGATTTTGAAGAAGGCTATGTCAGAAGCAGCAACTCCTCAACCTGCAAAAGAAATTACAAAGCCAATGTTGGCCAATGCTGATCAAGAAAAGGAGACTCCAAGTAGCAACCCCAAAAACAATAGCATGCAAGGTAGGAATTCAAAGCCACCTCCCTTCTATGTATCCTTCATTATTGGAGATTCTTTAGTACATAATTGCATGGTAGATAGTGGAGCTACTAGTATTGTAATGCCCAAGAAAGTGGCTGACCAATTAGGACTAAAATATGAATCCTTCCAAAAGAATGTCACCCAACTTGAGGGATCATCAATCAGTACTATAGGTGTGGCTAAAGATACCAGTCTGATCTTACATGCTAGTCCTAATTTTTCCATCCTCCTTGACATATATATCATAGATCTCCCTACATTGTTTGCTATATGTTTATCAAGAGAATTCACAACCAAGATAGGTGGTTATCTATCTTCTGATTGGTCTCACATGTTATTTCACACAAGATATGGTACCAAGGTTACCATTAAGTCAGAAAAATTGGTAGCACACCATGTAGAACCTTATGTGTCTAATGCAATCAATGTAAACTGCCCCATATTTGATAACAGTGATTTCCAAACCTCTAGTGAAACAAGCACTAAGATAGGAGATATTCTTGATATTTTCTTAGATGAAAGAGAATCAAAGCATGTTGTTTGGAATGCTAGTTTGGGAAACTACTTGTTAGAAGAAAATGATGTTGTAGAGCCCAACCTTTTCAAGGATGCTGACTCAAAAGATTAGAACGGTTAGGTTTGGGAACTATACTTTGATGGAGCTAGAAGCAGACATGGTTCTAGTCGTGGTGTTATGCTAGTGTCCCCAAAAGGAGAAAGGTATTATACTACCTTTAGGTTTAGTTTTTCCTACACCAGCAACACCATGGAATATGAAAGTCTAGTCAATGGGCTAGAATGGGCTAGGAAAAGAGGGCTTAAGGCTTTAAAGGTTTATGGTGATAGTGAATTAGTTGTCAGCCAAGTAAGAGGGATAAGTGCAACAAAAAATGACACTTTGAAAGCATAAAAACATAGAGTTTGGGATGCAATTGAATATTTCCATGCTTTCAATATTGTTGCTATCCCTAGAAGGTTAAATCAAAATGTAGATAGGTTAGCTATTGTTGGATCTCAGTTGGACATCCCCAATAGCATTTTAAGAGAAACAGATCAACAACACATCAAGATTATTGTTAGACCTTCTATTCTTGATAATGATGTCAATTGGCAAGTGTTTGATAGTGATGAGAAAATTCTACAATTCTTGTTTGAAGAAGATGTTTTTTTAGAGTACAATCAAGATAGGCAATCACAAAGCTATGGTGATCAAGTGATACAACTTAGATCTAATAAGATGCCTAGAGGTCTTATAATCTTACAAATTGTCTTCAATAAGGATGATGAAGTCAAGAAGAACAAAGCTGGACTGGTAGTTCAACAAGAACATTGTGTTGAATTAGAGTTGGAAGCAGGCAAGAGGTTACAAATTGGAAAGGTAAATACTGAATTGGAAAAGCAAGCTTACACACAATTATTCAAGGAATTCAGTGATGTTTTTGCATGGAATTATGAAGATCTCAAAGGTTTCAATCCTACCCTTGCTTAGCATACCATTGAATTAGAGCCTAATGCCAAACCAGTAAGGCAAAAACAAAGGCCTGTTCATCCTAAGCTCGAACCACTTATGCATAAAGAAGTGCTCAAACTAATAGAAAGTGGCATCATCTACCCCATCAAGCATACTAGTTGGGTTTCCAACCTTGTTCTAGTCAGAAAGAAGAGTGGGGAGCTAAAGTTATGTGTTGACTTTAGGGATTTGAATAGAGGCTCATTAAAAGACCACCATCCACTACCCTCTATGGAGAAAATTCTACAATGTGTCTCTAGATCTGAGAGATTTTCGTTATTGGATGGCTATTCAGGATATAATTAGATCTTGGTAAATGAAGAGGGTCAATATAAGACTACATTCACAACCAAGTGGGGAGCCATGGCATATCAAAAGATGTCCTTTGGTTTATCAAATGTAGGTGCTGCATTTCAAAAGGAAATGGATATGGCCTTTAAAAGCCTCATGTACAAGTTTTTGCTGGTCTACCTTGATGACATAACTATTTATTCAAAGTATGCAGCAGATCATATCAAACATTTGAGGTAGATTTTTGAAAGGTGTAGAGAATTTGGGATATCTCTTAATCCCAAGAAATGTGTATTTGTAGTTCATGAAGGGAAACTATTGGGATATGTAGTATCCAAAGAAGGAATTACAGTGGATCCTAAGAGAGTTGCAGCTATCCTAGAGCTACCCCTATCACATCGCAAGAAAAGTCTCCAATGTTTCATAGGAAATATTAACTTTGTTAGGAGATTCTCGCCTAACATTGCAGATTTACTCAAGCCTTTGACAGCCATGTTGAAGAAAGGTTCAACTTTTAGTTGGACTAAAGAGGGAAAAGTTAACTTCCAAGCTATTAAAGAAGCCTTAACAAAAGCTCCTATCCTATTAAACCCAAATTTCAATAAGGATTTTATCCTTTATGCTTATGGAGGTTCAGATGCTATATTTGCAATGTTGACCCAAGAGAATGTTGAAGGATTGGAACAACCTATTGCTTTCTTTAGCAAAGGTTTAGAAGAGTATGAACAAAGGTACTCCTTTGTAGAGAAACATGTACTTGCTGTGGTAAAGAGCCTCCAAAAATTTAGACATTTTCTGACCCATAGCAAGGTGCATTTGATGGTTACTCATCCAAGTGTCAAAGAGTTTCTACTTTCCAAGGACCTTAATGAGAAAAGAGTTGGTTGGATCACCAAGGTAATGGAATATGACATTGATATTTAGACTACCAAGCTAGTTAGAGGAAGATGTCTTTGTGAGCATCTGGCAGAGGATGAAAGTTCAAAGAAATTGGAATACATGGATGCATCTTTGGTTGTGCATTCCATAGAAGAACAAGATAAGGAAACAAGTTGGTTGTACAACATGATTAATTACTTGAAGATGGGACAATGTCCTGGAAGCCTAGATTTAGCAAAAAGAAGGTATTATAGATTGCAATCTGTTCATTTTGTGTTGATAGATAATGTTCTTTTTAGAAAGGATCCCAATGGTGTCCTCCTAAGATGCATTGATTTAGAAAAGATAAGTGATGTTCTATTTGAGTTTCATGATGGGCCCTCTGGTGGTCATTTCTCTCCTAGGACTACCGCTTTTAAAATCATGAGGGCTGGATACTATTGGCCATCTATCTTCAAGGATAGTCATGATTATGTTAGAAAATGTATCAAGTGTGCTATGTTTTCAGGCAAAGAGAGGCTTGGTACTCTGCCCCTTCAACCAATCAAAGTGGATCAACCTTTCATGAAGTGGGGTATAGATTTCATTGGCATGGTTAACCCTCCATCTAGTGTAGGACACAAGTGGATAATCATTGCAACCAATTATTTCACTAGGTGGATAGAGGCAGTTGCTTTAAAGGAAGCTAATGAGAATGTTGTTTTAATTTTTTATGATGACATCATTCATAGATTTGGCATTCTAGATTCTATAGTTTCAAATAATGCATTGGCATTCATAGGCCTCAAAGTCTTAGAGTGGGCAGTCAAGAATGGCATCTATTTGAATATGAGTTCAAATTATTATCCTCAGGGCAATAGCTTAGTAGAATCCACAAATAAGAACCTAATTAGGATAATCAAAAAGACTCTGCAAGATAATCAAAGGGGTTGGCATACTAAATTGAGATCTGCCTTGTCGTTAGATAGAATTACTCCAAAGAAAATCATTGGTAATTCCCCATACATGTTGGTGTATGGCAAGGAAGCTAAGTTATCTATTTTAAATAAATTGCCAACTCTAGACTTAGCCACTTAGTATGCCTTGTTTGAAGAAAGTGATCCTATGCAAATCAGATATGCCCAGTTGATGGAGCTAGAGGAGATCAGAGATAAATCAATGCAGGATATGGAATTCCATCAAAATCAAACAAAGAAGAGTTTTGACAAAAGATCAAGGATCAAGAATTTCAAGGTTGGTGATGTTGTCCTCAAATGGGATGAATTCAATTCAAGGCCTGGCAGACATACAAAATTTGATTCATTTTGGGGTGGACCATTTGTTATAATAGAGTGCAGAGGATCTAATGCTTTTCAGCTTTCAACTCTTGAGGGAGATGCCCTACTAATCTCAGTGAATGGTTTCCACTTGAAGCCTTTCTTTGAGCTTAATCCCTCTTTGTAAGTCCTTGTAAATTCTTGTAAATATGTTTCTTGCTTTCTTTCCCTACTTTCTAGGTTAGTTCCTATTTTCCAAGAAGTGCCCGTGCATAGTTTGGTCTTTCCAGTTTAGTTTTGTCTCTATTGAATTTTTGTGTTTAGAAGGACCCCATGCCCAATGGATATGTCAAGGCCACTGGTCCAATGTCTAGGAGGCTAACATCCCATGGAAGTCACCAAAATGTTGCCCAAAATTTCCTATTCTACAAATTTTGGCCAAGGTTTCCAGGTCTTTGTTTTTATCCCACCCTACTGCAGATTGTTTTCACTTGCAAAATAGATCCACAAGTTTTTATGCTTTGCACTCTAAGCCCCATGTCCTTTGATGTGTCACCTTGCCTAGTTTAGTTCACACATGCTAATTCGCAATGCTCATAGAGATATTCAAGTTTGAATGGTTGTAGGAAATACTATGTTGTAGAGTTTCAAAAAATGTTCAGTGTCAAAAATCCTCTGTGTTTTTGACCTTTTCTCTGAAAGTTCAGTGTGTTTTTTACCTTCATTATGAAAACCCTATATATTTTTGACCCCTTCTATTTTTTAGACTTCTTCCTCTGGTGGCATTCATTTCATAAGCGTGCAGCTCCGACCAGGTGGGTCCTAGTTCTTCATTACCATTGCCAGTGCGGAAGATCTGATGGTGGTCACATGTTTGCATGGGATCTTTTGACCCCATGCAATCATGTGACAATCATCCGATAAGAATCTTGGTGTCTCATGGGTCCGTTGTCAGAGAATCAAGTGGTTAATGGTTAGGTTGGTAGTCTCAGCTTAGCGTTAAGGTGAAGAATCTAGATCTATGACTAGCGCATGATCACATAGGCCAAGAATATTCCTTGCGATCATGTGATGGCCTTTGATCTTCATTGTCTTCAATGCTCTGGTTGGTGGGGCCCAATTGATGGTTTTGACGATAATGGCTAGCGGTTTGTCACATGATTGCATAGCCCTCTTTTAGTCTATGAGATCATGCAACTAACCATTATCTGCACTATCGTGACTATTTTCCAATGGATTCGATGTGCTACAGTGGTCATTTCTCATTTGATAGGCTTGGTGGGTGGGGCCTACATTTTGGTGACATGCCCATTCTGTAGTGGGCTCAAAGTATAGTGGGGACCCCCATAGATTCAAGATCTATGGTGGTCGCATGTTTGCATGGGATCTTTTGAGCTCATGTGATCATGTGACCACTGTGAGATCCTCTTGATGCTCCCGTGTGGTGTTGTCATGGGTCTAATCGATGTGGTTAGCTCCTATTGGGCCACATGGTAAAGGTTGGGCCAGAGGTGGCAGGTCTTGTGAGCCTAGTTGTCTTATGTGGCAGCAAAGGCAGTCTCTTAGAAGCTTGTCGCATGATTGCATGAAGACTTCTGGGCTCATGCAATCATGTGACCAGTGTTTTTTTGAAAATAGTGTAGCCCAAGTTTTACTAGTGTTTGATTTGTAGGACATGTGTGAAGTTGAGGGAGATTCTAAGAGGCTTGTCACATGATTGCATGTAGGCTTTTGGGCTCATGTGATCATGTGACCAATGGAATTTCAAAGTGTGACTCTTTTCATAGGCTTTCTTCTACAGAGGATGGTTGTAGGTGGCAAAGTGGATGAAGAAGTCCAGGCAGCCATCACATGTTGATCTTTGTCCTAGTGAGGTACTTTCATGGCATTCATGGAAAAGTTTGTTGTAGGAAAGGTTGTTGAATCCAGGTGTCTTGTGTGGCAGAGGCAAGTTTTTAAAGGCTTGTCGCATGATCTCATGAAGGCTTTTGAGCTTATGCGATCATGCGACCATTTCTATTTCAAAGTGGTGCATGATTGTTTTGGCGGGCTTTCTTTTGTGAGAATGTTATGGTAGGGTAGCTTAAGAAATTAGTGTTGTAGGACATGTACAGTTAAGGGAGGATGATGATGAGGTCTAGGTGGCTATTAGGGGTTGTTTATTTGTCCCAGCTGGGTACCAGTTAGCATTCATGTCGAGACTTTTGTGTAGAAAGGTGGTTGAGTCCAGGTTCTTTATCTGTAGATGATCTGGTACAAGGATGGGCATGAAAATTGAGGGCTGATCGGCCATGTTAAGAGATATGCATTTATGATCAGTCTTGTTTGACCTGGGGTTTATTATTCTATTGTAAAAAATTTGTAACCCTGGTTAGATTTTGGACTCTTACCTGCGTGCAGTTGAGTGTTGTATATATTATTTTTTGGAGCCTTTAGTGCGTAGAGTTGGACAATTGTAATAGAAATTTTATTTCTAAAATGTCACCTATGGAAATTTTTCCTACCCTCTAGCTCATATAGCTGTATTTCTCCCATTGATAAATTCAAACATTGTGGAGGCAGTTTGTGACAATCTATCATGTCCCTGTGCTTCCTTGTTTGGATTTATCTCTTATTGGATTGAAGTCTATGGATGTGATTAATGGAAATTGAGGTTCCTTGTCCCTCTCATATTTTGTGATTTTGTGTGTTACTGTGTCTGATCCAATTTAGATGTTTTGTGGGTATACTACAGCCCCTAGCAGTCTTGTCTCATTCCTACACCCAGTTGCACAAAAGGATGTTTGTTTGCAGGTCATAGGTTGAGTTTTCTGTTTAGACCCTCCTATGAAACACTTATGCAAGCCTTTCTAGTGGGTTGTGACTTATTAGACTTGATTCCTCCATTGATTTCATCCCTCTATACTGAGATCAAAACCCTAATTTTGGTGCATCACCTAGTAGGGTAGTTTTCTTTCCTATTATTTCCCTTTCATGCATCTCCTTCTAACCCTTTCCCCTCAAAGTTTACTTTCCTATTTTAGAGTAGACTAAGGTGATAATCCAAGAGGAACTAGCCTAGAACCTGGAGGTTTCATCTCAGTTAGCAAAGGTTCCACAACCTTGAGATGATTCCCATGTTATACTGAGTTATCAAGAGCAAGAGAGCTTGAGACAAGGCACAAATTCAGTGTATAACAATTACAAATACCAATAGACATAAGGGAGACACCCTCAGATAATCCAATGGAGGTAAAAGGGTTGTAGAATATTTTAGGGTGGGAGAATTGTGATTCTTCAGCCCTTTATCTAGGATAGAAAAGTCATTTCACTTCTCATTAGGGTTAGGGTTAGTAGTAGTATTACACTTTAATTCACCTTTTTAGGCTATTTATTCCTCCTCAATTAAGAGCAGGATTATGTTCTACTTTCCTACACAAAAGGAAGGCATTAATACCTCCCAAAAATTATATTAGGTAGACACAAGCTTCATTTTCCATCTCAACTTTAATTTCATTTGAGAGATATACCTCAATCTTGATCCCAAATTAGGTAATTTGGCATCCATGAATTTTCATGAGGGTAGGAGATTCATCCATACTCAACATATTTCCAATAGTCTCTAGGGTTTTTAGAATCAATCCCCAAAGAATTGAGGGAATGTTCTTAATTGTAACCCGCCTAGGGCACAAGAGTGTTACAATACCATAATTATTGGCCTCGTGTGTCCACCTAAAGGCCCTAAAAGAAGCATTCCCAATGTTCCAAAATTCTTTTATTTTCACCCCTTTCTGAAATTTAGCATCTTTGGCAAAAATTATAAATGATCCATGCTTAATCATCCTAAAAAATCAAAATTGAAACCCTATTTTTTTATCCACAGATTCTACAACAAACTATTTATATAGTTGTGAGAAGATAATTTGCTAGGGTCTAGAACTATTGGGAAAATCATAATATCTCTAAGTCTCTGATTTTCCAAATTAACTACTATGGTCATGTCTAAGTTAAGAATAACAACAAGAGTAGTGATAGAAGAGGGCTTACCTCATCTTCTATTTCTAGCTTCTCCTTTTGAGGATTCAAGATTCAATACCACAAATTTTTTTCTCTCTGAACTAATCTAGGTTCCTTCCATAATGACTTTGAATGATTTCCCACAATATTTATGATTGTCACATGAATAAATCTTTCTGAGTCATGGCACCTATACCTATACCTATACCTATACCCATACTTCACCCGAGTTGAACGAAGCTTGCTCATGCAAAGATAACCTTCTCACTGCTAGGGAGTGGGTAGTGACAAGTTGTAGGTCCCTAGTTTGACACTCCTTCCTCCTAAATTATCCATATTTTTCTGTTTAACAATTCAAAGAAATTTGAATAATTTCTTCTGATTGTGTATAACTTTGTGGGTATGTGCAGGATCATGGTATGCCAAAAAGTGGCGATGTGAAAAAATAAAATTTTCACTCATCCAAAAGCACACTAATCCATTTGTTGACTTTTTAGTAGGCAAGGGTGTCAGTACACCTGGCCAAGCCAAAAGCCAAAGCACAGGCCTAATCTGATATCTGATATTATAAGATATTTGATTTTATATCAGATATCCATTCTAATCATATATCTAATTTTTCTAAGATCATAAGGTAAGTTTGATATTTATGTTTTTATTGTGTTTTAATAGAAATTTGTAGTTTTTTATATAAAAATTAGGGTTTAAATGAGTTTTTTTAATTATTTTTATAAATTAATTATCATTATCTATTTGTGTTCTAATTTTAATCAGACATGGACTCAAATCAATCAAAAAACCCTCCCAATGATCCCACAAATAATCCAGAACCACATCCCAATAATCCCCCACTTTTAGAAGATGAACTAGTCTCAAACCCTCACCATTTAGAGGATCTCATAGGAGACAATCTAAATCAACTTAGAGGATTTCACACCACATATGATAATATCCCCACATTATGCCACATGTTTACCACATTAAACTCCATTATTGAAGACATGGAGAAACTTACAGAGCAACATAATGTTTGACTTCTTTGGCACGATTCCATGCACACCCAGTTTGATGATGGGCTTGACTATGATCAAGTTATGAACCTAAACATAACAAAATATGATATATTTAATCTTTTCATGGATCCTAAAACTAGCCTAAAATTGGACCCTAAAAAATCCAAGTTGTCAATTAAATGGTGCACAAATAATGCAATACGTGACAAATTTTGGGACCGCTGGTGGATGGTTTTTGATAGACCACCTCACAACAATTTGGATGTTCCATTTTATTTCATTAAAAAATTAGATGCTGAATTTGTGCTCGATCACAAGGTCAATTATTGGAGTATGAGACCAAACTAGGGTGTAGGCTTAGGCACTCCTTAGGATAGGCCATGGGCACACCGGGTGAAATCCCGCACGTATGTCCCCCCTCCCAAGATTTCACCACCTAATATAGTGCAACATCCCAATATTATTTTTGAGGCCAACTTAGACACTATTCGACCCATTCACACCTTGAGTGATCAGATGGTTACGCAGAGCATGAAATTTTTGTCTCCTTGTCCTAATGCTTTTGGCGCTTCCACATCCTCCATGAGCTAACATGTTTGTGTGCCGCACACTTTCATTATGTGCAATAATCTATGCTTAGGTCCCTTGAATGATAGTGATGCATATAACTATGTCTTTGAGGTGGATGATACTACACAACACACTATAAGTACTGAGGCACCTCATTAAGATGTGCATCAGGGGCATACAGAGCCATGGACTCCTACTGTTATGGTAAGGGTAAACAGTTCACTTTTTACATTGTATTTAATTTTAAATGTTCATATTTTTAGTAGAATTTTCTTATAATAATTTCCCACTTATTTTTTTTTATGTGTTACCTTTATGTTTAGTTGATGATAGAGGAGGAGATGGCACAGATGGAGGGGTCCACACTTTCATCCATATCATTTGGCCTTGACACTTCCATGGTACATATGTTTTAATGTACTCATTGGTTTCCTTAAATTATTATAATAGTATATGTACATGTGTTTTCTAATTTTTATGATCATCTTATTATATACTGATGTAGGTGTCACTAGTTGCCACTAGGGGGCAATGTGAGGGGGTGCAGGTGTCAGACATTAACAAGGGGAAGGTGATTAAGTAGTTTAGTTTGTTTATGCATACATGTATACTTGTCAGTTATGCGTACACATTTTTAATTCACATGGTTTATTTGATAGAGAGTCGTATCTAATGATGTCGAGAGACCCTATCACCACAATAGAGTCACAGACATATCAATTCGTAGTATAGCCCCACAGTACATATTTTTCTAAAATTATTTATGTTTATTTTACTATCAAGTATATATAATTTATGATCGACTTATGATAGTATGAAGTATCTATTTGACTTTTGTAGGTCAGCCCTAGTTTGAGGGAGGTAGAATGCCAAGGATTTGTATCACTGATGACTCAGCTAACATTTCTTGAAGAAAGTTCAACACAGGTAAGTTTTAATGTTAATTCAGTTATTTTGTAAATATATATTTTCTACCAAGGATTTAACATTAAATAGTATAACTCGTAGAAAAATCTCATGTTCACAAACATATATAGGTCAGAGTTGACATTGGTGGCATTTTTCCTTTGCTACCAAGGACATATATTAGGTCTCTTGTCTATGGGAGGAGACTGAGAGGTGAGGTACATGAGAGTTCAATTTTAGTTTAAATTTTATTTATTATTGTTGACTATGATTCTGAATTTTTATTTTTTATTTGTAGAAACTATATATATTAAGTAATCTAACTTGGGGTTTCACTTTTGTGTTTGAATGCATGATCCATCAGAGCCAAAGAGTACTTCAAAGAGGCTGCATTTTGATGATCCACTAGTAGAATAGGATGTCCTAGAAACATTTGTAGAACTAAAATTCTTATTTTGAGATGTCATATGACACATTTTCAAATGGCATATGCCACATTGTATCTAGATATGTTGACATGTAAATATATACAGAATTATTGTTCATTTTGATATATATGAAACTTGACATTCGATCCAATTTGTTAATTGTGTGTTCATTTATTCATTGTTAGTGTGTAAATATGCTTGTGTGTATATAATCATGTGTATGATTTATGCCTTAAGTATATTCAAGTACATTATTCATAACCTAAATTCATCTGTATGGGCTATGTTCATGACTTAAGTGAATTCATGTGGTATGCTTTATAGTCTATGTGCTACATGTATGCTTCAGGACTTAACAAAATTTATGTGTACACTTTATGTGCTACATGTCTTCACATGTGTAATTCATTATTTAAGTGAATTAAAAAATTATGTGCTACATTGTATTCAAGTTTATCTAATGCTCTTAACCAAGCAGATCTGATGCAGAGCCCTCTACTATCCCCTCATGGAACCCAACTCAACTTGAGGATTCTACAAGCATCTTCGAATATACTCAAGGAGTTAGTCTCAACTAAAGGGTCAAATATAGTGCTATGACTTTAGATAACCAACACATCTAATATTTTGAACAATTTCACTTCCTATAACCTCTCATCCTAGCTTCTCTTAGCATCAACTCCATTCTAGGCCTCTCAGTGCACCTAGAGTCTCCATCTTGTCAAAAATTGAAATAAGTCTTCCATGTTGATTGTAACACCATATAAAATATTAGTATACTCCATCTACTATGTTCTACCAATCTACCAATTTTGGTCAACTCATCTTCCACCAATCCACTCTAATAGCTCTTCTAGGCTTGTAGCCTTCACTAGTCATAAATTAGCTTTTTTCTCCAGCATTCTCCAAACAACTCAAGAAAATAATGGTTTATCTAGATACCCTTTTGGATTCCTTAAATCCTCCTCAAGAATTATAGTACACTCGTTTGGACCAAATGCCAGATCCACTATCCTAGCACCCATAAACTAGGCCTAATTTCCTCCAAATAACAAAGCAACTTATATATGCACTTACTCAATGCACCCCAAAATATGAAAAAATCTTTCTTAAGGTTTCAAAACACAAGGTTTTCAAGTTTTTAAGGTTTCACCATTCACAAAATTCGCTAGCCACCAAACCCTTGTTTCTAGGATCATATACCTAGGGTCTACTAAAAAATACCTTTGTAACTCTCTCCAAGACAATCTAGTTGGCCTAACACATTATTATGAATCCTAATATTCATATTCCATCATAAGAACAACTCTTCTCAAGGATATTCAGCTTCCATAATGACTAGTGTGAAGATGGGTTCTCCTTCAATCAATAAACTCCATCAATTAGTGTTCTCTCAAGCATCACTTCACATATCCTTGCATAAAAAAATTATAATACAAGGATATAATACATTAGTGACTTCTCCCACCAATTACATTGGTCATAGTGGGTGGGAGATTCAATCCCTTAAGGAGAAGTTACAATCCCTACACATTGATTGTACCTTTCAACTAGTCACAGTCATAGAACAATAGTCACTTGCTTTGTTTTAAGAAATATAAAAAAACTAAAAGTAATGCATGGAAGATGTAAAAAATAATCAAATAAATGTATTTACTTCACTACCCAACCTAAATCATGTTCAAGTCAAGCACATTAATTTATTGTTTCACTGATTGTTCCACTGGACAGTTAACATGTAAAGAAAATGTTTGTTTATTGATTGTAAAACAATACATTTTTGGTTCCTTACACTCCCAACTCGACATCCCCCATTCACTCACATAGTCTATTTAGTGTCAGGATGAATAGTTTGGAAGAAACCTAGTGGTGCAACTTTCAATTGACCCTCACTGTAAATTTTAGTATCACGCGAGACTTGCGTGCCAAATTCAAACAAATTTGAATCTCCCAGAATGGAGAGAGGTTATTGTAGGGATCATAAACATGGTCTTATACAATATCATAGTTTGCTGATACCTCTCATGGGATCTGAGATACGAGCCTGAAAAAATTGCTACCCAATCATGCTTAGTGCACCTTGGGGACACTTTGGTCCAACATGGCCCAGAACATTCTAGTGACTCAGTGGTCAAAATGGGGTTGTCACTATCATTTACTTGACAAAATGGAGCTAATTTCATAGTCCATTCAGTACCAGGATGAATGGTTTGAAAGAAACCTAGTGGTGAAACTTTCAACTGACCCTCACTGCAAGTTTTGGCATCAAGCGAGACTGGCATGCCAAATTCAAAAAAATTCAAATCTCCTAGAACTGAGATAGGTTATTGTAGACCTTAGAAAGGAGGTCCTATAAAATATCATATTTTGCCTATACCTCTCATAGGGTCTGAGATAGAAGCCTCAAAATATTTCTGCCCAATCATCCTTAATGCACCTTGGGGACACTTTGGTCTGGCATGGTCTGGAACATTCTAGTGACTCAGTGGTTGAAACAAGGTTGTCACTAGCATTTACCCACCCAACCAAAGCTAATGGCACAATCCATTTGGTGCCAAGATGAATGGTTTGGAAGAAACCTAGTGGTGCAACTTTCAATTGACCATCACTGCACATTTTAGCATCAAGTGAGACTGGCGTGCCAAATTCAAATAAATTCAAATTTCCCAGAATAGAGAGAGGTTATTGTAATCCTTAGAAAAAAGGTCTTGTAGCATCTGACATTTTTTTGATACCTCTCATGGGATTTGAGATATGAGCTTTGAAAGATCACTTCCCAATCATTCTTAGTGCACCTTGCGGACACTTTGGTCTGGCATGGACCGAAACATTTTAGTGCCTCAGTGGTCAAAATGGGGTTGTCACTAGAATTTACCCACACAAATGGAGCTAATGGCATAGTGTATTCAATGCTAGGATGAATTATTTGGAAGAAACCTAGTGGCACAAATTTCAACTAACCATCACTGCAATTTTTGGCATCAAGTGAGACTGGCATGCCAAATTCAAACAAATTTGAATCTCCCAAAATGGAGAGAGGTTATTGTATGCCTTAGAAATAAAATCTTGTAGCATCTAATGTTTTTCCAATACCTCTCACGGGGTCCAAGATATGATCCTTGAAAGATTGTTTCCTAATCGTGCTTAGTGCACCTTGGGGACACTTTGGTCCGGCATGGTCTGGAACATTTTAGTGACTCGGTGGTCAAAATGGGGTTGTCACTAGCATTTACCCACCCAACCAAAGATAATTCCATAGTCCATTTGGTGTCAGTATGAACATTTTGGAAGAAACCCAATGGTGCAACTTTCAATTGATCCTCACTACAAGTTTTGGCATCAAGCGACACTAGCATGCCAAATTCAAAAAAAATTGAATCTCCAAGAATGGAGAGAGGTTATTGTAGGACTTAGAAATGTGGTCCTATATCATCTCATAGTTTTATGATACCTCTCATGTGGTCTGAGATATGAGCCTCAAAAGATTTCTGCCAAATCTTTCTTAGTGCACCTTTGGGACACTTTGGTCTGGCATGGTCCCAAACATTCTAATGACTCAGTGGTCAAAATATGGTCCCAACCAGAGCTAATGGCACAATCCATTCTATGCTAGGATACAATCCTTCAATACTATCCATTCACCCCAGGGAATCACCATTTTACTTTGGACACATTTGACCAATTTTGACTCAATGACTCTAACTATTACATCATTTGACGATACAAATGTACATTGAATTAAGACAATATGCAAATGTAAGGATACAAAATTAAGACAATAAAAATATAAGGATACAACATTCATAGTAAGGAAACATAATTTTTGCACTTTACATGGCATTAAGACGATACAAATGTGGGCTCTTAATATTTGCAAATCAACCTCATGAGCTCTTTTATATTTCAAAATTTGCATCTAATTTTTTATATACAAAATTTGGCATCTAAATATGCACATTACATTTGATTGTTTTTTTTATGTATACAAAATTTTGCATCTAAATATGCATATTACATTCAATTGTTGTTTTTATATACAAAATCTTAGATACACAACTATATATAAAAAATAAGTCTCCTTTCCTCTCCTAAAGTGTATAAGTTTAACACATGGTGCTTAGTGACATCTACATTCCAATCTCTGCATTCGGAAGGCATAAGAAAACTTAATAGAGAATATAAGAGGTTTATATAGGTTGACAAAAAGATTACGAATATATAAGTAACTAAACAAACCAAAGAACATGACTAGCCAATGCATAGTGAAGTTTACCATCATAAAAGATGGGCTAATCAAATGCACACCTTGATCTTCTATATTTATCATATATGTATCCAACTACATTTACAATCCATATGCAAAACCAAGGTTATTGGCTCAAACAAATAAAGCAAAACAACTATAATTAATTTATTGAATGTAATCATAATAAACATGGAAAACTTTGCAACATGAGTTGAACTTACCTACTGAAGTGTGCCTGAAGGGTCATCTCTCTTCTTGAGGGTATTCAGTATTACTTAATGATCAGTAGTACTAATAGTCCAAGGTTCCTTTGTCTTTGATTTTCCTTGATGTTTCAACAACTTAACATTGGCTTCTATAACAAGGTGTGAATACATGAGAATGGTTTTGTGCTTCTCATAGTCTTCAAATGTAGGAATGCCATTATTTTTTAATCATACATGTGTGCAACCATGTTCCCCCAACAACATGTGATCCTGTTGATATGTGAACATATCATCATCTGTCATCGGTTGTGCAAGTTTTTGCTTTCCTCTTACATAATGTGCTAACTAGTAATTTGATCTCTCATCATTCCCTTGTGGTGCAACCAATGCAAAAATATGTCCTAGCTGTAGAAGATCTGAAAGATGGTTGTAGTCAAGTGAACAATCCATGTCATCATTTATTACAGAGACTATGAGAGATAAAGGAGTAAGATAATGTGGAACCCATGTATCAACCAACTCACATGACTCACACTCATCTTAATCACACTGAAGACAACTGAACAATAACAAGCCAAATCTCATGTCCAAATGGTCCATGTACTAGCATCTAAGCTTTGAAATGAATGTATTTCTAAATAATCTTTCACATTTTGACAATTCAACCTATCTCCTCTTGTGCCCAACTCAACCAATCAAAAGAATTTGCACACCACTGAATCAAGAGTCCCCCCCTATGACAATGTTGAAGTACACCAATCAATAATAGAATGAGCATCAAGGATTTCTACACCTGAAATCCTCAGTTTCTCCTTAACTAGAGATTTCTTTACTCATGCACTTGCTCCATCATGCTCCCCTTTTCCATGACCAGCCTAAAAAACACTCCAAATATAAGGTACACCTCTCTCAATATGCATTCTACAAAACCAATAAAACATATGAGCATTTTTAAATTGACCTGTGTAGTTATCTAACCAAATGAGGTACACCTCTCTCTCTCTCTCTCTCTCTCTCTCTCTCTCTCTCTCTCTCTCTCTCTCTCTCTCTCTCTCTCTCTCTCTCTATCTTTTCCAGGTTCTCACCCTTTCTCTCTCTCTCACACAAAAATGAACACTCACTCTCTCCTCCTCCCTCTCTCTCCCACCCTCTTACTCTCTCTATATCTTTCCCCTTCTCACCCTCTCTCTCTTTCTCACTCTTTCTCTTTCACTCCCTTAAGCCTTTTTTGGATGTTGCATAGTGCGTACGAACTATACAATTCATAAATTTACATAGTGTGTATGCACTATAGTGCATGTGCACTATGCAAATTTATGACTTGCATAGAGTGTACATGCTATTCAAGTCATAAATTTGCATAGCACGTACGCATAATAACACGTGCATGATTTCTAATACATTGGAACCACCAAGCCTAAGGCTTGGATTTTCCTTGAATATCCAATGGAAAGTCTTGGAGGATTCAAATAGGCCTGAGATGTGTTTTCCAGTAGACATACAAAAAATTCACATCATTTTTTGTGTTCTCCTCGTCAGGTTTACTCCTGGTTCAATAATGTGAAAATTAGATGACATGATATTGTAGATCTCTCTCATAGCTATATGTATCATTGAAAAATGGAAGCACTTACATTTAAGACTGGTTTACCCCTTCGAGTAGGTAGTGTGGGGTCATGCCAAATGCATTAGGTAGGTCCCAACTTGAATCTAGCTTTTCCCCTCACTCTTCCCCTTTTTCCACCCTCTCTCTGCACTTTTCTAGCATTCTGGACTAAGATACTAAAATCTTTGACTTCAGGGTCAAGGTTGACCTTGACTCTGACCTAGGTCCAAGTCAACCTTGACCTTGATCAAAGCTCCAAATTTCAAGATTTCATAATTTTTGGATGTCAAGTTTCAAAAAGATTTGTTTCCCCGCTTCTAGTTTGGCTGTTTCAGATTTCAAAATGGTAAAATCTTAAATTATATTTAATTTAGGTCCATTTCTAGGGGTTAAGGCTTAATTTGAATTTAATTCTCCTATGTCTACCTCTCTATAATTTTGTGCCCTATAGTAGTATAAAAGGAAGTCTTCCTCTCTCATTTCCATATATCTCTCATCTATCATTCATGAAGCACTCTCAAGGAGACATTGGTAATCAAGAAAGAATTTTTCAATCAAGGAAGCATTCAAGTCATTATCATCCATTCAAGCATTCAAGTTCTCCATTGAAGACCAAGGATTCAAGAATTCAAGCCTTTGAATGTATTTGGTTCAAGAATTCAAGATTCATCATTCAAACCCTACATCTATCCATCATGGTGGTGTGATCTTCCTTCAAGATCCTTTGTTCATCTTCAAGATCCATTCATTCTTCCCTCAAGGTGGATTCCAAGCATACAATCATGGAGGTTTTGATTTACATTGGTTAATGTTGTGTTCAAGCTTTCATATTAACATACTTGATTACATTTCAAATACAATTGCATATCTATTGAATATCATAGCTTCGTTGTTAGATCTACTTCTACTACTTGCTAGCATTCTCTATTTCAATTCCATTATTAAGGTTGATTCCATAACGAGGTTGACTAAGGAAAACCCCTCATCCTAACAATAAATCCTCTTTTTCTTGCAAGTACATGTGCGGGACATGAAATTGTAGTTCAGATCTGAGTACCCTTTTCAACAAACTTCTAAGATCCACGAATAGAATTTCCATCAGAGTTGTTTCATGTCAAGGATGACCTTCAGTGGGGGTCAAGATTGTACCCTGGGGTAAGATCTTACCCTGATCCTAAGGTCAATTTTGACCTTGCTCTGAAAGATAGAAGTTTTTTGGGATTTCTCTATCTCTGCATTTCTAGGATGGGTCAGGTTGCAGAACTCCCCGTAGTTGAACACAAACATTGGAAAACAATGATTTCTACATCAAACTCTTTTCAAGATAAGTATTCATGTTTTATTAATTTTGTATGTCCATAACATTTTCCATCACATATTTACATCCTTACACTTTGTTATCACACACATACCCTATTTTATCCTATACATTTTTGGTGAATGCGACAAACTTACCCCCTATCTTTTGTGGATTTAGATGCCCTATTGTGTTAGACAACTCTTTCTTTTTGCTGATAGATCTTTTTTTTTCTTGCATCAAGATTAGATTTCTTTTCTTCTCTTGTATTTTAACATTCAAAACATAAAAAAATCTATATATTCAACAAAATCCAAAAATATTTCTTGCATTTCATCTACTATGAAGATTTTTAAGATGATTTGGTATGTGATTATGTTCTTTATTACCCTTCTCTTAGCATCTCTTTACCATACCTATGATGTTTATGAGAGTATCATTCACTTCATTATGTTGATGACCCTTCATTTTGCACTTTCCTATGCTTTTGTGAAATTGACTGATACCAGTCTTCCTACTTTCAAAGCTCTCATTAAATATTTATGTGGTAGACTTATTAATCTTTTGGATTATTTGAAGAATTGGGTAGATGATGCACCATATCCTATTCTTCCTAATCCTATCACCCCTAATTTGATTCCTAACCTTCGTACTCCTAATTCGATGCCTAAAATGCCTAATTATCCATTTGCTAATCTTAGTTCTTCCCATACTTATGATGGGATTCAAGCTATAGTTCATGATGCAGATGTACAAGAGTTATTTGACTTACCTTCTCCTCTGATTCATGATGATATTAAAGGAAAGGGTAATGAAACTTCTTCAAAACCTATTATTCCACCTTATACAACCTTTACTCATGAACATGATAAGCAATCACCTCCTATAGAAGCCTTACAAGATACATACACTACATGATTCTATATGATGATTAAATAAGGTTATAAAGGTTTAGGGGTTGGAGTTAATGAGCATGGTATTGAGTATCTGGTTCATATACCCCCTAAACAAGATATGGAGGGTGTTGGTTGTTCACAATCTCAAATCAAGGTGGTTGATGTTGATTGTTGTCATCCTCTTCTCCTTACACCTACCTTAGATAACCCTGATATTCTTCAAGATGTAACTAAGAAGGTGTATGTTTAGTTGATGAATTCCAAAAAAGAAATATTTAAACCTATGCCAAAAGATGCTTTATCCAAGTACAAATGTCCTTTTCATTATAGTAATACACATTTAATTATTGATTGTAAGAATTTCACATTATATGTTAGGGAAAGAGCTGCTTTAGGAATTATATCTCACTCTTGTGCAGTTTTTCAATTCCTTCATAATTTTTATATAGGGGATACCAATCATTCTGATATAATATAGATTTCTTCTTCTCTTGTCTGAAGACTGGGGGGCAAGAGGCATTTAATCCATTCTTATAGGACCCATTAGGCTCTTGGCATATATTTTATCTAGAACTTAATTGGTATTCTTTCTACCCTTCTTCCCTTATTCTCTATGGTTCTTGTAGATATTCAAGATATCTTTTCTAAGACATTTTTTTTACAAAGGCATCCCTTGCATTCATCCCTAGGAGGGAAGGTTCTTCCTTCTTTCTCTTTTTCTAGGGATCTGCTTTCCTTAGTGCCATTTGTTTATCTTCTAACATTATTTCATTACACTAACCGCTGTTTTGACTATGGATATCCTTTTATATGAGAGGTTGTTGTCCTAGGTCATCACCTCTTCTTTATCTTGTAAATTATGTTCATTATAAACTCTTTCCCTTGCTCTGATGATTAGAGTTGTTTCACTCATTTCAAATATTCCTCTTCCTCTTGATTTTAGGGGGCTTGATGATTGAATCTTTGTTTTTTGCCTGGTTTATCTTTGAAAGATGATATTTTATCTAAAAGAACTCCTCTATGGTGGGGGTCTTGTTGATAAGATCTCTTTCTTTGAGGATCCTTTTTCCATGAGTGACATACCCTTTTTCATGGTTATCTATGCTCTTTGATGTAAGGGTTAATACCTTTCACTAAGAATGAAGTATACATTGTTGATAAATAGGATATCTCCTTAAATTGTGACGAAGGTATCCTCTTCCTCTTCCTTATCATGTCTAGTAGATAGCCACGATAAGGAGGGGGGCATATATAGGGTCTCCCTTGTACTATAGTTGTCCATTTATATGCTAAGTCCTCTGAAGCTAACGCACATAAATTGTTAAATCCTGAAGAGACACATTTTTCAATATTTCAATATGTTAAATCCTCTGAAGGTAACACACATAAGTTTCTAAATCCTGAAGAGATGCACATTTTTTAATTTTCAAATATGCTAAATCTTCTGAAGGTAACACACATAAGTTGCTAAATCCTTAGGAGACACACATTTTATATTCCATGGTGATACAAGAAGGTGGATCTATGGGTATTCCAGAAGCTGTCAGAAGACGCATTTCAATTTCAAGGCATAGTTTATGGGTGAACTATTACGTTTGGCCACCAGTTTTTCTCTCTCTCCTTGGTGATTCATGGTAAGGTGGGCATCTTATTGGGCAAGGTAATAATTTTCTCTTTTCTCTCTTTTCACTTTCATGCTAGTAGGAATGGATCATGAAGGTATGTTATTTATTATGTTTCTCTTGTCTTTCTTATGTAATCATTTATGCTTTTATGATAGCTTTCCAAATATGATATTAGTATAGGAAACATTTCTTAGCAAGGTTTCCTCTACTAGCTGATTTGGGTTTATTTTAGTACTAACCCCTCTTTTGTGTCTTTTTGTTTTTGTTTTCGCACCCTCATGCATGTATGTTGAGTTAGAATCCTTACCTTGGGGGATTGTGTCCTTAGATAAGAATTATTTTATCTCATTACAAATCCACTTGGATCTCTTCTTTCTTCTCCTTTACCAAGAGTTTTCATTGAATCCATACTCTTGCTAAAGTGGGGGCTAAATGTATCATAAAAAAATGGAAGAAATTCCATTTAAGACTAGTTTAGCCCTCTGAGTAGGTAGTGTGGGGTCATGTCAAATGAATCGGGTAGGTCCTTGGCTTGAATCTAGCTTTTCTCCTCACTCTGCCCCTTTTTCCACCCTCTTTCTACAGTTTTCTGGCATTTTGGATTGAGATCCTGAAATCTTTGACTTCAAGGTCAAGGTCAACCTTCTAGGTCAAGGTCAACCTCGACTCTAATCTAGGTCAAAGTTGACCTCGAATATGACATAGGTTAAATTCAACCTCGACCTTGACCCAAGGTCCAAATTTCAAGATTCCATGATTTCCAGATTTTTGGTTTCGGAAAGATTTGTTTTCTCACTTTCAGGTTGGTTGTTTCAGATTTTGGAATGGTAAACTCTTAAATTATATTTAATTTAGGTCCATTTCTAGGGGTTAAGGATTAATTGGAATTTAATTCTCCTATGTTGGCCTCTCTAGAAGTTTGTGCCCTAGACTAGTATAAAAGGAAGCCTTCCTCTCTCATTTCCATATATCTCTCATCCACCATTCATCAAACACTCTCAAGGAGACAATGGTGAACAAGAAAGAATTTTTAAATCAAGGAATCATTCAAGCCATTATCATCCATTCAATCATTCAAGTTCTCCATTGAAGATCAAGGATTCAAGCATTCAAGCCTTTGAAGGGATTTGGTTCAAGCATTCAAGATTCATCATTCAAACCCTAGATCTATCGATCATGGTGGTGTGATCTTCCTTCAAGATCCATTCATTCTTCCCTCAAGGTGGATTCCAAGCATACAATCATAGAGGTTTTGATTTACATTGGTTAATGTTGTGTTCAAGCTTTCATATTAACATACTTGATACATTTCAAATACAATTGCATATCTATTGAATATCACAGCTTCCTTGTTAGATCTACTTATAATACTTGCTAGCATTCTCTATTTTAATTCCATTATTAAGTTTGATTCCAAACCAGGGTTTGACTAAGGAAAACCCCTCATCCCAGCAACAAATCCTCTTTTTCTTGCAGGTATAAGTGCGGGACAATGAATTGCAGTTCAGATCCGAGTACCCTTTTAGACGAACTTCCAAGAATCGTGAACATAATTTATGTCAAAGTTGTTTCAGGTCAAGGATGACCTTCAATGGGGGTCAAGATTGTACCCTGGGGTAAGATCTTACCTTGATCTTGAGGTCAAGGTTGTCTTTTCTCTAAAAGAGAGAAGTTTTCTGGGTTTTCTCTGTCTCTGTATTTCCAGGCCAAGTCAGGTTGCAAAATTTCTTGAAGTTGAACACAGACATCAAAAAATAGTGATTTACGCATCAGCCTCTTTTCAACATAAGTATTCCTATTTTATTAAGTTTTTATGCCCATAACATTTTCCATCACATATTTACATCCTCACACTTTCTTATCACACACATACCCTATTTTACCCTATACACTATCTAACCATATAATTTATTTTGAATTTTGATTATGTTAAGCTTTTCAGCTCTAATTTATTTTGTATGTATGTTTGATTTTTATCAAAAACTAACATGTACTATTTTTGTCATAGATTTTGGCTTGTTCATTGAATTTTGAAACTAGTTACTCTTTTAGAAACTAGACTCCATTATACACACTTTAAAAAAAAAAGAAAATTTGATTTTCGATTAGTTTTCAATTATTTCTAAGGGGAGCACACAAAAATTTCATATTTTCAGGATGTGTGCACTTCAGAAATTCATAAAAATTTATACATTCATAAAAAAATTAGCAGAAAAATCCAGGATAAACTACGTAGTGTTAGATAATTTTTCACTAGAGCTATTAAAAAAATTCAAAAAAAAAGTTAACATTTTAGGGGGAGCACACTAGATGCTATGTTATGTTTTTTCGCAAAAAATAGGACCATTTTTTGTGCTTCCCCTTTTTTTAGGGTCTTAATCTACACCTTTTTCAAAATAAATTAGTAGTTTAGAAACTAGATTCAGATTATTACAACTCTTGTTCTTGTTGAATCTTAAAATTTTGAGTCTAACTATCTTTAGTTTCTCATTGAAGTTTAGAGTTTGCTAATTTCTTCTTTTTTTTAAAAAGGTGGCATCTTATACCCCCTTTTTCATCCCCCGTCTTTGTGCACTTACCCATTTCTAATAAGAATAAATTTGGAAAATTGAGATAGGTTGCATTTTCTACCTAACCCCTTTAAATAATCTACAACACTTTCAGAAGTTAGTCCATTTCAAACAAGGATTTCCTCTAGCGTAAGTATTCCTTTATCATTTATTTATATATTAAAATTTGTGTACATACTTTTTTTTGGATTTTCCTTGCCTTACATTTCTAATAAGAATAAATTTGGACAATTGATATAGGTTGCATTCTCTACCTAACCCCTTTAAACAATCTACACCACTTACATAAGTTAGTCCATTTCAAATAGGGATTTCCTCTGGCATAAGTATTCCTTTATCATTTATTTATGAATATTAAAATTTGTGTACATACTATTTTTTGGATCTTCTCCGCTTTACATTTCTAATAAGAATAAATTTGGACAATTGAGATAGGTTGCATTTTCTACCTAACCCCTTTAAACAATCTACACCACTTTCAGAACTTTTCCATTTCAAACAAGAATTTCCTCAAGTCTCAGTATTCCTTTATCATTTATTTATGAATATTAAAATTGTGTAGATAATTTTTTTTGGATTTTCCCTACTTTGCATTTCTAATAAGAATATAATTTTCAATTAGCTAAACTTATTTCTAGATTGATAAAAGATTTTTCAAATAATTTGAAAAAAAGGATTATATATTTTTTAATATATGGTTTTCTTTTCTAAAATATATTTAATTTTTTTTTTACCTATTCCCATCTTTGAAATATTAAAATAATATTTATTATAAGTTATAAATTTAAGTTTTTTTTAAAAAAAAATTCAAAACTAATAATTAATTTTTATAAGATAATTATTTTTTTCGCTAAAATAGATTTTTTGATGAATATGTCATTTCCATTAAGTATATTTAATTAAAATTAAACTAATGAAAAAAAGGTTGGAGGATATGAAATCACCCCACGAGATTCATATGGGCCAAGCTAAGAAATGCAACAAGAACATAAAACATGGGTTATGTCCAGAAACTAAAACTACATCAAGTGACTAATGCATTAATCTATTTTTCAAAATTTACTATTACCAATATGCTCCAATGATAAATTAATTTTCCTCATTAAATTATTTGTAGTGTAATAGTATGGTAAGTTTTTCAAGGTGTTTTCTAATTTGCAGGGTTTTAGTGGTCTGACAAAGGAGTTTCATAATTCGTGTAAATTTCTCTAAAGCATATGTTTTTCATCACTAAATATTCCAATCTTTCCATCATAAAAATGATATAAAATATTACTCTATTTGCTACCTATTAAATCATTTCATTTCATTAAAATGATATTACAAGAACCAAAAAATAATAACATAAATACCTAACCTACCATTTTGTATAGACATGAAGAAGATCTATCCTAATAGAAAGCTACAAAGTCAAGTATGTGGATGCTAGATATGATCTTGCATAAATATCGATTGAATTATATAAAAACATGTAACCCACAAAAAATAACTCACCCAAAATAGAAGAAGAAAATATTCAAGTACAATTGTATAAAAAGCCTACAAAACCAAATACTAGTCAACAAGTTGTATAGGTCTTATTAAAATATGTATCATACTTTGACAAAAGGAATATTTCTTTATGCATAATTTTATTTTTTTAATTATGAACAAAAAAATATCCAAAGGGAAGGAACTAGAAAGTCTTTTTGAGAAAAAGACATAAGTAAATAAAGGACATTTATGCAGCGAACATGAAGTTTTCTTTTGAAGAAAAACAAATTATAATGGAAAATAGAAATGTCTTCATTGAAAGAGGAGGATTTCTTCACATGTCAACTATAATATTGAATGAGGAAAAAAAATATTAGAGTAATGAAGGGTATATTTTACTCAGAGTTAGCAATATTTTTTTCAAGAGAGAAGATAATTTTTTATTCAAGAGCAGTAATGATAGGATCACACTAGGTGTTCAACCACTTAGGTTAGGATCACTAAAATTCCTAACTCTCAATCCTCCCAATATCTTGATCATGGTTTTAATAAGGTATCTCCTTTTCCTCTAAGGACTCTCAATGTCCTCCAATTAAACAACCTACACTCCAGCTCCTAGGTGATGTATCACCGACTGATTATTCATTCTCCCTTCATGTTCATATTTCCATACAAATGCACCTTACCTCCTAACCAAGTGGTGATTCTTGCAGGGGTGTGGAGGTAACTAGATTCTATCCAAGTTTCAATTCTTGACACATTTATTGAGGGTCTTCACAACTCCACCTTACCGATCGCTTCAATTTCACTGATTAGGCCTTGTAGTCCTAGAGCCCCCAATTAGGCCTCCTAGTTTGGGTTTTTAGGACTTTCCAAAAAAAACTCCACAAGGACCTCCCAAATAAACCTTGGATTCTTTGTTCATGTAGGTCACCCTAAAGTATTTTGTGGTTCTTAGGGTCTCATGCCTCCATACAATGCCCTAACTCAACTAGGAGGGTTTTACAAGGGCTTTAGTGGCTTCTAGGAGCTCACTGTACAAGATAAGGTTTATCTTTCCAAATGGATTGGTCAAGCCTTTTTTTCTTCTTAAAAATTTTGACTAATCATATTCTTTGTCTCTGAATTCTTGGAGTGTATTTTTTTAGTCACCCCTGTAAGCATTACAACAAATTCACCCCCATGTCCCTAGCCGAGAAATGATTGTGCTCACCTAGGGAAAGCTCAAAAAAAGGTTCATGCTTGTTTCCAGACCTCCAAAAGAGCTATATACATTGTACATAGGAACCTCTCCCATGTCCCAACTAGAAGTGATGAACACAAGTTGGTAATTCATGGGGGAGCCATGTTTGCACAAAGAACTATACATAGGCCAGAGAATTGGCTAAAATAAAATAATTTAACCTAAGATAATAAAACACCTAATAAACAATAAAAATGATGAATAATGGAAAAAATATACTATCTTTATTTAATCTTCCTTCACAAGAAAAAACTATTCCATTAGATAGAACGGTTGCATGAAAACAAGGGACTATATCCTCAAAGTGACTATAATAGTGATTAACTTCTTAATACCAAAAATTATAAATGTTGCCAACCTTGATATTTGAGCCTTTTAGAGCTTAAATATCCTCTATCCATGAGTTTTTTCTAGTTAGGACCCCCATTTGATATAAAACATAGGTCAGTCCTTTTAGGATAAAAAGTTGTCATGCAACTTTGCAAAATAGCAAAAGTTGTCATGACAACATTTTAGCAACTTTTACATAGTTGCTCATTTCATTACTCAAGCCACTCAAAGACTCCTAAAACACTATAAAAACCTATCTAAGGAAATTTTGGGTCACTTTAGACCAAAATCAAACATTTGACCAACATTTCCATATTTGTGCCCTTTTTCCAATTTTTGGGACCAAGCTAGGTCCTAAGGACACCTTGGCCTACAAACTCAACTTAACTAACACAACCCTAAGAGAACTCAAATAACTATTGTCCTATCACACCTAGGTCCTCATGGAGCCTTTTATTAACCTTTGGTATGGCTAAGACCAGTACAAGTGAAAACAAAAGGACTTTCAAGCCTAAGTCCTAGGTGCTCCTACACCATTCTCCCCTAAACAAAAGTAATCAAGTCCCATTGGTGGGGACTAAGTTAGGATCAATGCCTAACATTTGAAACTCTATCTTAGAGACCCATTTATCCTCTATATCTTCTTCTCCTTACCACTTGTCAAGGTATTCCATGTATGTTCTGTGCCTAGTCTTCTTGGTGACTCGAGAGCTCAAAACCTTCTCTACTTGGAGACTTGGAGTGACTAGTAAGTTCATGTTTTCTAGATCTTCTCCAACACCAGCATTTTCACTATTTCCAATTGGGATTGATCCTTTATAAGGAAACAAGTCTATAATGTTAAATATTGGTGAGATTCCTAAGTCTGATGGCAAGTCCACCTTGTAACCATTACTTCCATACTTGGCTAGGATGGCACAAGGGCCAATCCTTATCATCTGGATATTTTATAGGATTCCCTTCTACATCTTAGCCTTGTTCAAGTGAACCATGAAAAGATCTTCCACTTGGAAGTGTAGTTCTCTTTTCCTCTCATCCACTTTGATTTTTGTCTTAGTGGTACTATCTTTAAGAGCTTGTTTAACTGTATCATGGACCTCCTTCATGGACTGAGAAAATTCCTCTTCATACCTACTCCTTGTTGATGCATCTCCAAGCTCCCTAAGTTCATGAATGCCTCTTGGGTCTATCCCATAGACCACCTCAAATGTACTCTTTCCAGTGGTCCTATTAATGGTGTCATTATAAGAAAACTCTTCTTGTATAATGACTTCATCCCATGTCTGACCATACTTCTTAGTTAGGTACCTTAGGAGGTTTCCCAAGCTTCTATTAACTACCTCAGTCTATTTATCCCTTTGGAGATGGTATGTAGATCCAAAGGACAAGTTGGTGCCAAGCTTGTGCCATAAATGTTTCCAAAAATGACTTATAAATTTGGAGTCTCTGTTAGATACTATGCTCAACGGTAACCCATAGATCGATAATTCTTCCCTAAAGAAAAAATTATCTATGTGGCAAGCATCATGAGTATTCTTCCATGGCACAAAATGGGCCATCTTGCTAAACCTATCAACAATCACATATATACGGTCAAATCCATGCTTAGTCTTGGGAAACCCTACAAAAAGGTACATACTAAGACATTCCCAAGGTCTATTAGGGATTTAAATGGGTTGATATAACCTTGCATTGGATGAAGTACCCTTTGCATTTTGGCAGACTATACAAGTCTCCACATACCTTTTTATGTCTTGATTCATTCTTGGCCAAAACTAAAACCTTTGAACTAGCTTCAAGGTCTTATAAACTCCAAAGTGTCCACTCAAAGATCCATTATGTTTCTCTTGAATGAGGTTATCCCTCATGGAGCCTCTAGGAACACAAATTTTCCCTCCCCTAAATGAAAAATACCTTCTTGTATATTGTAATAAGAATATTCACTATGGAAATGATTTTGAAACTCCTTGCATACCTTATAAGCCACTGAGAAATCTTCATGCTCTAGGTACAAGTCCTTGAAGCTATCTATGCCAATGCTTCTTAATTGGATTTCTCAGACTATCAAGAGTCTTTGAATCAAAGCATCTGATACTTTATTTTGTTTCCCTTTCTTGTTCTTTATTGTAAATGTGTAGGTCTAAATGTATTCTACACACTTCATGTGCTTGTTGTTTAGCTTGTCTTGTGAATTAAGAAAACTTAAAGCTTAGTTATCAATGTACACCAAAAACTCTTTAGGAAGGAGGTAATGCCTTCACTCCCTTAGGGTTTGAACCAAGGCATATAGCTCCAAATCATATGAGGAGAACTTTTTTTTGGCTTCACTCAACTTTTCACTATAAAAGGCTCCTGGTTTATTCTCTTGGCTTAGGAATGATCCTATGGCAATGTTGCTACCATCACATTCGACAATCAATAATTTCTCAAAGCTAGGTAACACCAAGAATGGTTGGGTTTCTATCCTTTTCTTCAAGGTTTCAAAACCTTTTTTATCTTTCTCATTCCATTGGAATTTGGCTTCCATGCCTCCCTTGATAGTATCTAGAACCGATGCACAAATCTCATTGAATTATCTGATAAACTTCCCATAAAATTGTTTCATTCCATGGAAGCTCCTCACTTCTATAATAGATTTTGGTGTAGGAAAATTCATGATTTCTTCTACCTTTCTAGTGTCCATTTTTAGGTTACCTTCTAAGATTACAAAGTCTAGGTTCACCAATTCTTATTTCATGAACTCACACTTGTCAAGATTGATGGTGAGCTTCTCTTCATGCAGGCTTTGTAACACAACTTGAAAATGCACCAAGTGATCCTCCTTGGAATTTTTGAAGATGATTATATCATCTAAGTACACCACAACCCATTTTCCTATGAATTCTTTCAACACTTCATTCATTAACATCATGAAGGTGCTAGGGGCATTGGAAAACCCAAAGTGCATAACTAACCATTCATATAGGCCTTATGTGGTCTTGAAAGTGGTTTTCCACTCATCTCCCTACTTAATCCTTATATGATGGTATCCACTTTTAAGGTCAGTCTTTGAAAATTATTTTTCCCCTCCTAAGAAATTCATCAAGTCTTAAATTATTTTAATAGGGAACCTATACCTTATGGTAATCCTATTAATGGCCCTAAAGTTAGTACATAACCTCCAAGTTCCTCATTTTTTTGGTGCTAGGACTATAGGGACTATGCCAGGACTAATGCTTTTTCTTATGAGCCCTTGGTCAAGTAGTTCTTGGATTTTTTAAGAAATTTCATCATTTTGTTGAGGGGTCATTTTTTATGCAGATTTTTTAGGTAGGGAGGCTCCTGGGATAAATTCTATTTGATGGCTTATGGCTCTTTTAGGAAGTAGGGTGTTTGTCTTTCCATCAGGTACTATATCTTTATATTGTTCCAACAACCCTTGAACTTCTTTGGGTACTTCAAGATTCTTGAATTCCTTCTCTTCTTTGGGCTTCAACACCAAAGCATAACCTACTCCTTCACCTTCCTCCAAGGTGTTTAGGAACTCTTTCTCCTATAATACAAGCACATTAGGACCAACTGGTTTCACTTCTCTCTCTTCTAGAATGGACTAAATTCTAAAAGTGACTCCATCTTTCTTGAATGAGTAGGAGTTCTTGGATCGATCATGCATAGCCTATCTATCAAATTACCATGGTCTACCCAATAAGAGATGGCAAGCATCCATGGGTAAAACATCACACAACACCTATTCCTTATACCTTCCAATGGTGTAGTCTACCCAAGCTTGTTCATTTACCAAAATATGCTGACCCTTATTCAACCATGCGAATCCATAGGGATTTGTGTGTGGAATCCTTTGAATATTTAATTTTCTAACTACTTCATTAGAGACTATATTGTCTGTGGACACAGAGTCTATGATAATCTTGCACACTTTTCCCAATATCTTTCATTTTATTCTAAATAAGGACATCCTTTGACTTGGCTCCTGTTTGAATGGTTCTTTAATCAATGTCGTCCTTATCTTGAGATTATCCCCTACTTCAGACTCTAAGCATATTTTTGCATGCTTTCTACTTGAGGAATCTTCTTGAATGTAGTTCACTCTCTTCTCCCCTCCTTGAGATGTAGAAACTTTCTCAGGGAACCTATATGTTTTGTTAGCCCATTTTCCTATCATAGCAAAAATCCAATGAAAATGGCCTTATCCTATGAAAACAATAGAAAGTTTCCTTGTCTTGATGCATAATTGTTTTGATCTTCAAAGAAAATCTATTGGATTTCATGGCATGCTCCCTTTGTCGGGGATAGTTTATGGTGTGTCCAGTCCCCATTTAAGATCACATGTGCTCAAGTGTAAAACTCAGAAAGATATGGTTGTTTTAAGGTCTGAGAAATAGGGTTTAATCCATGTCCTAGGGCTTCATGAAATTTGTCTAAATCTAAAAACCCTAGCCCAATCTATTTTCTCATTACTTTTTTGGGCCGCTTAAGTCCCCTTTATGCACATGTTATATTTATGTTCTTGGGTAGTTAGGTCTTCTTTTCAAAGATTACAGGACTACAGTGTTCACATATTATTGAAGTCTTGGTGAAAAATGGCTTAACATCTAGTGACCTGGCAGGTGGTTATGCTTTACTTCAGTCACTCATTCTCTAGATATATAGTCAAGGCATGAAGCTTTAAGAAATTAAATGTGACCTGCTAATATAGATTTGGATCGATGGAAGTTGCTAATCCTCCTGATGTAACCCAAGGTAAAGAATGTATTCAGCAACTCAGCGAAATCCTTTGTTCGTGTAATCTCCAGATGGGCTTGGGTTAAGTCAAGGTCAAAGAAAGGTTAGTCCTAGGTGGTTAAGTTTATCATTTAGTGATCTAGAAACTAAGGCTTTTGCATGTTCTCATGATCTAACCCAAGGTCAAGCATTTATCTAGCAAATGTGAGAATGCTTAGTCACGTATTCTATGAATATGACTAGAGTTAAAGGCAAGTCAACATTTTCCCCTTGTCGCTAAATCTCTTGATTAAAGGTAAGTTAAGTTTAAGTCTTGGTGATTCAATGATAGCCACAAGGTGAGGAAAAGATCAATGGTAAGCATGTAATCTTGAGATATAACTGGTGTTAAGTGAAAGATCTAGTGACTTGGTGAATAAAGGCTATCTCATGTTCTCAGAATGTAACAGAGGTTAAGAGAAATGTTCCAAGATCTAGCGAGTACTTCAGTTGCGTGATCTAGTGATCAAGCATAAGTTAAGTTTAAGAAGGCTTGGAGATAGAATCTAGATCATTGATGAAAATAGATCAGACAACGGTCCCGTGTTCGTTGGATCAAACTAGAGGTCAAGGGAAGATGGTGAGATTATGCGAATGCTTCATTCGTGTGATCTCCAAACCAGACCAGGGTTAAGGTTTTCATTCAATAACTTGGAGAAAGTCTTTAGTCACGTGTTTTCTGAATGACTTAAGGTGAAAGGGGCTTGTCGTGGTAAAAAGATAAAGACTTTGCAAGTCAAATTTGATCCAACGGAGGTTGTAATTCTTCTAAGGAAAAGTTCTCGAAAGATAGTGGTTGTGGGATTGCGATAACCATCCGATCTTCCAATAGATAAAGACCGAGGTCTAGGTGGACCCTCAATGCCAGGTGTTGCTCATATGATTGTTTCTGATTGGATTCTTGGATATGATGATATGGCTGAGTAATTTTAAAAGGTTTAAGTGACTATTGTTATTTAATGAGAGCCCCCCGATATGTTGGGAAAGACTAAGATCAACGGTCGTGTTTTAAAAATGGATTAGTTAACCATTGTTGCCAGGATTTGAATCTTTTACTAGGGTTTCTATAGTGTTTGTTATAGTGAAATAGATACAAAAAATCCTGATTAGATTTGTTTGTTCAAGGACGGTTGCAGGTAAAGGATTGATGAGAAGAAGATATTGGTAGCCATCTAAATTGATTTTGTTGCTTGATGTTGCATGCCAAGTTAATGCTGAGAATTAATATTTTAATAGGGCGGCTAGGGTTTGATGGATGTCAAAGAATTCCATGACCTGATTCATGCAAGTTGCAGTTGGTTCTGGCATTTAAAGTTGTTTTGTCTACAACAAGAATTCAGTGAATTATAAATGCAGTTATCCTATTGATGAGAAACCCAAATAATTGTACATCAAATTTAATCCAATTCTCCCAAGTTTCCAAGATTTCTTGATTTCTTTCATTTCTTGTTGTACCTAGTAGTTGTAGACCTAATTTTTCCCTAAATGATCTGTAGCTTGTTGCAATCCTTTATAAGGATTTCCAAGATCATTTATAAGGTTTCTAGTTTTTGGTAACTTTGAGGGGTTCCAATTTTTAGTAACTTTGAGGGGTTCTAGTTTTTGGTAACCTTGAGGAGTTCCTGATTCTCTATAATTATTTAGAGCTGGTTCCATGAGTGGTTGCTTCCTGTAAATATATTTCCTTCTTCTTTGCATATAGGGTGTTCCCTCTTTCCTTTTTGGCTTGGAGAATAGAATATAAGTTGTAATAGTTTGTCTTATGAATAAGATCTCAATATTTTCATACTACTATCAGATTGTCTCCATTTGATTCTTAAACTTGTTGATTAGAGAATCAAGGGTGTTTTAATATTTCTATTGTGTGTCTGAAGATGTCTGCAATAGAGTTTTTTTCATAAAAATAACTGAGTTTATGACTAGTTTTCAGATGTGTATCAATTAGGATATCAAAGATATCTTAAACTTGTCTTTTAGTAGATGCTAATTAATGTATTGCTTGTATCTAGATCTCTTCTAATGGGAGGGTTAAATTCCTTTGAATAGGTGATTGCATATCTGATTACATAGGTGGATTGCTAAGTACAATTTGATCAATGGTGTATGATTGATGTAAGGCATCAACATATTAGAATGTATTATCTTCTCTATTCATAGCTCTCTATTGCAGTGATTTATTTGACTCTGTTTCCCATTGGATAAGGCACAAGTCTATGAGATACTTGGGGTATTTCAGGGGTCCATTCAACCCAAAAGCATCAAATCAATCAAATGAAATCATTTTCCCTTTCATGTTTGATAGGAGGAGTTAGAATTCCATTCTAGTTTTCAGGTTCATTCTATGCAAGTAGGATATTGCATAAGACTTGGTGAAATTGAGGTACAAGATACCTATAGGAGTCTGAAAGCTATTCCACAGTCATATATTGCAAGCCTATTAATTGTCACAAGAAGTTATGTATGTGTAGATGAGGTATACTCACCTGAGTGATGTCGAGCTCAAAGTGTAGGAGGATCATTCTCTTGGTCCTTGTTACTTGGCCATTTTTCTTGTCAGATTTGGAGTGGTTATTGAGAGTCAGTGACATTAATTTGTCAATTTAATTGTAAATTTGACAGTGTGGGAAAAAAGAACCAAGAAAATGATGACTTTGGTGGGGAAGGAGTAAATGACAGCAAGTTTAATATGGTCATTTCCTTGATTTGCTGGATCATTCCAAAGTCGTGGTTGAAAGTATATAGTCAATTTCAAAAGCTTTTAAATCTTCTCACCAAGTGTGGGTGGTGATTCTGAGTTCTCTATTTGATCAGTGCAGTTTCTGATAATAGTTTTTAAAATCCTGGTGAAGTTTTGTGTTGGTTTGTTAGTAAATAGATTTGTCCTTTATTTAATCTTTCTCAAGACAATTACTCTATTACCTTTTTAATACAAATATTCACTAACAATTGGCTAAGTGTTCACTACAAATCACTTCCCTCTAAATTTTAATTTAGTTACAGCTCCCTAAAATAGATTTTCAATGAATTTCATTTATCCAATTTCACATTTTAGCTTTTAACTTGAAAGCTTCAAAGGTTTCTATATCATTCTTAGATGATTAGCTTCTTAAATAATCTTTCCAAAGCAAACAAGATATGCAATAGCAAAAAATCATAGTTTTCTATTTCCCATAATATTTTGGAGATACAGTAGATCAAAGAATAGATCAATAAAATGAAAATCAAACTAAGATAACTGATAAAATCAAGATACTGTTGGAAGTTTTAATGCAATAGAGAATGGATTAAAACGTTTCCACAGAACATTCATTCACTCATTCCAAATAACATAGATTTGAAATATAATAAGATTGATATATTAACTATCTTTGTAGCATAGGCAAAAGCAAGAGAACTATATATATAAGTCCTTCTACAACAAACTTGATATATAAAATGTTTCTTTCTGATAAAAATAAACTCAAAAGCTAAAAAATTACTAGTTCTTTTCAAAAAAATCTAACCCTTTCTAAAATGCTACTAAACTACTTATTGTTTTTGTAAAGCTGAGAGGTCTCCCAAAAAACCTGACCTCTCAGTTAAAAGAGTAACCAAAGAAAAAAAAAGGACACACGTCCTTATGATTCTTTCATGCAATTAAAAAATAACTAAATTTCAAGATCTGCTTCTTTGTCAGCAACACGCTCCTCATCTCTAGTGAGATTCTCTCCTTCAGCTACTGCAAATTGGGTTGCCTCCCATTGCTTGTGTGCCTAGATAAGGTCCTTTGTGAGCTACAAATGAGGAACTTTAATGTTCAGTATCCTAGTCATCATTGCTTCGTTAGTCCACTTAGATTTCTTAATTTTATCAATTATTGCAGGAAGCTTATCTACGTAGAGATACAACATGGATTCAATCCTGGCCACTTGTGTGAAATCTAAGGCTTTAGGGTTAGACTTTTCTTTAATTTTCTTCATGGTAGTCTCAAACACCCCAAGAGCTACCTTTAAGTCTTTCTCTCTATGAGTGGCTTTATATGTGTGAGAAAAGCTAATCACTTTGAGTTCATTCATCATTGTTTTCTGCAGCAGCTTGATTTCATTCTCACTGTCTTTATTTTTAGAAATGGTACTCATGATAGTGGTGATATGCCAGTTGATATTATTCTTGAGAATGAAAAAGGTGGCTTCATTAGGTGATTTCACAGAGTTTTCTATGTTGAACTTCATGAACCCATACTTCTCAATTTCTAAAAAATTGGACATGGCTACAAACTGTTTTTCCTCTTCCTTGTCCCCCACTTATCTCTGTATCTGTAACTCCCATATTAAGGCTTATGTATCAAACAAAACATCTTGAGAATCTTTGAGATATCTGAGGCCACTTTTAATGACTTTGTTAATCCATTCAACCACAAAAGATACAAGGGCTTGACCTCGTTGAACCTGACTCAAGAAATTTTCTCTCGGTAGAGTCTAGGTAAAAAATTTAGGAGATTGAACTAGAGGAGTAGCATCAAAACTAAAGAAAGTATTAATAAACTGTGACAATGTCATAATTGTCTATTTTAACTCTTTCTTTTCATTTCCATCTTTCCATGAAGAATACAATATTTTTTGAGTTGTTTCTTTGAACAAATGATTTTTATCAACCCTATCCATGGTACCTAACTCAACTATGGTGAGCTCAAAATCTTCTTCCCTAATTTCCTGTTCCCCTTCTTTTGGCTTGTAAGTTGCTACTTTTGCAGTCCACTTTCCCATTTTCATATCCATGAACATTTGGGCTGTTCTTTTTACCTTCTTGGTTTTTGGGGTTTTTTCAACAAACTTGCTAACAATATCCTTAACAGGGACTAAGATAGGAACTAGGCTGTGTTTCTTACTTATGGAAGAAACTAGCCATTTAGGTGTGACATCAGACCTGGTGGGTTACTCAAGAGTCTTCGTTGGTGTACCATTCACCTCTAGCATTACATCATCCAAATCAAAAATATCTTTATCCACCTATTCATCTTCATTTATGTGGAAACTTACATCTTCCAACTTGTCTTCATCCAAATTAATTGTTAGAACATTTTCTTGAGCCACGTATTTCCTAATCCTCAATCTAGTCTTAGATCATGTAATTCTTTATGGAGGAGAAACTGGTAGGGGATCAGTTGTAGCTTTCTTTCAGGTGTTCCTGACTTGTGGTTTCTCTGTAGGCCCTGCGTTTTCAATTTGTGTAGATGGATTAGTAACAGAAACTAGAGAATGTAAACAAGTAATTCTAACTCCTTTTCCTATTTTAGATTCTTTCTACTTTCTTCTTAATTGTAACCATTCATTAGTTAGATGAATCACACATAAGGTCCTTTTCTCAATATTGTCCTCTTCTTTCTTAGACTAGTTAATAACAAGATCACTTTTTTCAATTGACTTCTTGAAGCTGGGTTCAATTAAATCAGACCTATCATCGGTTATGCCTTCCACATTGATCTGAAGTCTCATTGATTTAATTTGCAATACACACAATCTGATGTGTGCCCTTTCTTCTACCTATGATTCATCATAGCAGTCCTCCCAAAAATCTTCTAGGTAAGGTACAAGAAACATGTGAGACCTAAGTCCTAAACTACCACTGGCATAGTTTTTATTATCAAATCGTACTCTTTCAGTATAATATTTGAAGTCAAAATGACGAATGTCACTTGCAATGCTGACAGCGTCTGCCATAGTTTTACATGATAATTTTCCTAGTGATATAGGGAAATCCTTTTCCCATACTTCTTCAGGGAGGAAGCTTTTCAAGATAGTGGTGAGTTGTCTATAGATCTTGGCTAGGATGAAACAATCAAATGAATACCTAGGCAATCTCATTGGTGGATCTTCAAAAACCCCAATCCTGATGTAGGTAAATCTAGGAAATTGGATGTAATAACTTCCATATTTTTTTGGAAGCTCTTGAGCCTCTAGAATAATTCTTTTATCAAAAATGTCGGCTAACTCAAACCATAGTTTACCCATGAATGCATCATGCACCCTTCTAGAATTTTGAATAATAGTGTCCTCCTATAGAATCGGATAATACTCATAGATAAACATATCTATGACCCAAGGTTCATGTGGCATTCCATGCCATTGTCTACTCTAGGTTAAGAAATAGATGAGGTAAGAAGACATAAAGAAACTACTACAGGTCAATTTAGATGTGTTAAGTTGTTCCTTGAGAGAGCTAGCAATTAGTTCGGCCCAATCTAGGAGTTGTGTTCCTTCAAGTATTATTTGAACATAGAAATACATCCACTCTGAGAAAAGTTAGGCTACCTGAGACCCTCTTACCCTATGCAACATGACTATTATGTCACTAATATATGAGCGCACATGGGTCCTATTGAATTGTTTAGGTAATTGTGAACCCCCTCTTTGTGGGTTTAGCAACTAGATTTTAGATATGGAAGTGTGGTTTTCATCTCTATTTTCATTGAATTTGATGATAGAATGAGCAGGATAAATGATAGAAAATATCTTTTCTGGGAGTTGTATGGCTTGAACCACCATTTCTTTATTAATAGACATTAAAACACTACCATCCTTCTTCTTGATAGATTCTGTTCATGCATCATAATTCCTAATGCATTCAAGGATGAGCTTAGGGAAAACAACAACGGGAGGGAAAGTCGTGGCTGAACAAGGCCCACTGTGAGGGATTTCTAAAGCTGGAGTACCCTCAAGTGAATTCAAGAGACAAGTGGGAAAATTTTTCACATCATAATCTTCTAGGTCTGTATCTGATACTATGGGGCCATCACATACTAAACTTGAAGTATTCCCAAACAGATGAAAAGTTGACCTTGTGACTATAGAAATTTAATTTTCTATTCACCTTTCTATCTAGTGAATTTGAAAATATGATGAGGGTAATGGCCAAACTCACCTTATTTCTGCATAAGTTTTTGATCACAGGTGCTCCCAAGTTCTTACCTCCACGCACCAGCTTCTTAATAATAGAACACTTAGGATTTTGAATAAAAGACTTAACTTAAATAGAATCATGAGAACATGAGAATTTATTAAAAATATTTCATAGAAAGAGTGGAAAATATTTGATTTGATACCTTACGCATGTAATCTATAATTACCAATTAAGAAAATCCTGAGGTCAGTAAAAATAATGATTATTCGGATCTCTTAGGTGTACTTAAAAACCTCTTTCCATAATTAGCATTAAATTCTTTCTCTCATGTGGGTCCCAATGCTAAGATATCACTAGATTATCTTTTCTTTCCTAATCCTCCTAGATTCCTTCGAACAAGAAAGAAAAAAGTTCATGGTTGTTCAACATTGTTCAAGTATGTTCAAGCATGTTTAAATTTTGTGATCTTCTCAGTTAACCCAATTGATGATTTGAATGCCAGGGTACGTCATGAACCAATAACTGATGTGCTATCATCTTATGTCTTAGTTGCAGGTAGATCTCCTTTATTTTCTTACCATCATGTCATGTCTTCATAAATGATGAAATTAATATGAACATCCTTGAATGGGCTTGAATGCTGGTGTTCAAGGCTATTCAAAGGTGTTCAAATCAAATAGGGCTTATCGATAATTTCATGAAACTCAAAACCAAATCATGACCCAAAATTTTTGACCATTATGAATGCACTTAAGACACATAGAACAAGGAAATATTGATCAAACATAAAGGTTTGTTCAACGCAAAGCTAAAACAAATGAATGAAGGACCAGTACCCAACTGGGACTAACATGGTTGAAAGGAGATACAAAGACAAGTAAAATATTTTCCTCTTCAAGGAGGTGGTGACTCTACAAGCAAAGAACCTGATGGAGCTACAAATAATTCTCTAGATCTACCCTACCTCCCAATCAACAAGCTAAGTTTCAACTAGAGTACTTCTAGGTATGTTGATTTTCATATGAAAATTTTTTATGAAAATCAAGTGTAAGAAATGTATCCCTATCAAGTGTTCAACACTAGTATAAAGGTATGAGCATTAGTGGGAAGTTCCTTATGGAGGAATACAAGCCCTTTAGTTTTTATGGCGTTAAAGGTTCCCCTAATGAGTTTTCTATTGAGGATGGGGAGCGCTTGCCAAAATTCATGGTTGATGGATTAGTTTTCGCAAGCCAACATGTAGATGATCTCATGGATTTATTTGGTGAAATGGATGTTGAGCATGAAGATGTTTCCATGAGTTTTCTTGTCCAGTCTCTTTCACATAGTGAAAGGGATTGGTTCATATTCCTTCCTTCATGTTCAATCCCTTCTTGGGATGTATTAAGAGAAACATTTATAGGACACTTTGATGAAGGAGCTGATAGGGATGTGTATGAAATAAAAGATGAAGATTAGATGCAAGACATTAGTGTCTCTATTGATCCCATTTTCCATAATACTGATTATGAAAATATGGTCATCAAAATTACTACTCTCAAGAAGAAACTTGTAGATTCTAATGCTATGATTTGGATGTTAGAGGAGGACATGAGATTGAGAGAATTGGTAGTTCTTTATGTTGATCATGAAGAGGCCAATCATTTCGATGTTGATTCTTATCATGCACAAAATATTGATTGTGATGCTGATATTGAGCTCAATGCATATGAGGATGTTGAAGATGAGCCTATGGTTGATAATGTTTCCATTTTGTCTACATTTTTTTCTTCTTATCAGCATGATAAGGAAACCTTCTTGACTCATTTTGAGAATGTTTTGTGTGAAAGGAAAGAAATTGATTATGATGCAGATGATGATTCTTGCATTGATTTCTTTACACAAGATGATTTGAGGAAAAAGATGTCAATCCTTGTTTTAGACAGGAAAGATGTTTGCAGCATCAGAGGTAAAGCCAATAAAGATGATATAAGGTCCATAGTCCATTGAGCAGTGAAAAGATCTTGGCACTCTGGGCTAATGAATTCCAAAGGTATGCACGTAACATGAATTATACTTTTTAGCCCCCCTTTGTCATGTCCTTTGATAGTGATAATGAGGTAGGTGTTCAAAGTGATGAAAATAATCCATATGTGCTAGAGTTCCCCTCATGTAGTGACTTTGCAAAAGAAGAGGTTGAAGGCCACGACAATGTGTTTTCCTATCATAAAGATTCCAGTGATAAGAAAGTTTCTTGTTCATATCCTTTTCCTTCTTTCGCTAAATATGACAATGAATGTGACAATATTAAGGACTTAGTCTTCAATGATTCAGAGAAAAAATATTATGATGAAAACAATGGTGCAGATCTATTGTTCCACTATCACAAAATTTGTGAAGGAGACCTTTACTTGGTTCATGATCCAGTTCATGAGGATATCAAGGAGGAACCAAGTTGCTCAGTGGCTGAAGCAATGCATGAAGGTAAATATGAGGATCCAAGTCCTTCTTAGCCAAGTTATTTTGAAGTAATGCATGATAACCACTACGTTCTATTTTTTGATGCATTACTAGATCAATTTTATATTTCTAGTACACAAAAAGAGATGGATGATGTTCCCTACTTTTTGGAGTATGAACATGATAATGTTTGTGACTAGAAAAACATGGGCAGATTCAACTAAAGCTTTATTTTTCATCTCATGAGTATTCACATATGTTGGTATCAAGATGATCATCATACTTTTAGGTGGAAAGTTACATATGTGGATGTGAATCAGACCTTTGACTCAGGACAGTTTTGATTTTCCTTTAGTGGCCCGGGGCCACCAATTAAATTCTTAATCTTGTAAGATATTTGTAAATATTTCCTTTCAGTTGTGTGTTTCCCTTCCCATTTCCCTGGTTCGTTTTCCAATTTTTGAGGAGGTTCCCTATCAATTTTTGTCCAATGGGTGGCCTACTTCCTATATTAATTTTTATTTCTTGCATGGGCACAAGTTACCCATCATCCCCAAATAGACCCACTGTTAGCCCATTTTCCTCTCATAGCAAAAATCCAATGAAAATGGCCTTATCCTGTGAAAACCCTAGAAAGTTGACTTATCCTACTGTAGAATTGTTTTGATCTATGAAGAAAATCTATCAAGTTTCATGGCTTGTGCCCTTGGCCTGGGATAGTTTATGGTGTTTCCAAGACCCATTTAAGATCGCATGTCCTCAACTGTAAAAACTAGAAAGATATGGTTGTTTTAAGGTCTGAGAAATAGGGTTTAATCCATGTCCTAGGGCTTCATGAAATTTGTCTAAATCCAAAAACCCTAGCCCAATCTATTTTCTCATTACATTTTTGATCCACTTTAGTCCCCTTTATGCACATGTTCTATTTCCTTGCTTGGGTAGTTAGGTCTTCTTTTCAGAGATTATGCTATTGCAGTGTTCACATATTATCCAAGTCCTGGTGGTCAATGACTTAACATCTAGCACCCTCACAGGTGGTTATGTTTTCCTTAAATCACTCATTCTCTAGCTATCTGGTTAAGGCATGAAGCTTTTAGATATTAAATGTGAGCCTCTTATGGATATTTGGATCGAAGTTAGTCACTAATTCTCCTAATGTAACCCAAAGTGAAGAATGTATTTAGTGACTCATCAAAATCCATTGTTCGGGTAATCTCCATGTGGGCTTGGGTTAAGTCAGGGTCAAAGAAAGGTTAGTCCTGGGAAGTTAAGTTTATCATTTAGTGATATGGTGATTGAGGCTTTCGTGTGTTCTCATGATCTAACTTGAGCTCAAGCATTTATCTAGCAAATGTGAGAATGCTCAGTCACGTATTCTCTGAATATGACCATAATTAAAGGCAAGTCAACATTTTTCCTTTGTCATTGAATCACTTGATTAAATGTGATTTAAGTTTAAGTCTTGGTGATTCAATGATAGCCACAGGATGAGGACAAGATCAATAGTCAACATGTAATCTTGAGATATAATTGGGGTTAAGTGAAAGATTTGGTGACTTGGTGAATAAAGGGTATCTTGTGTTCTCCAAATGTAACCAAGGTTAAGAGAAATGGTCTAAGATCTAGTGAATACTTCAATCACGTACTCTCATGATCAAGCATAAGTTAAGGTTAAGAAGGCTTGGAGATAGAATCTAGATTGTTGATGAAAATAGATCAGACGATGGTCACGTATTTGCTGGATCAAACCAAGGGTCAAGGAAAGATTGTGAGATTACGTGAATGCTTCATTCACGTGATCTCCAGACCAAACCAAGGTTAATGTTTTTATTCAGTGACTTGGACCAAGCCTTTAGTCATGTGTTCCCTGAATGACTTAAGGTTAAGGGGACTTGTTGTGGTTAAAAGATAAAGACTTTGTAGGTCAAATTTGATGCAACGGAGGTCATGATTCCGCTGAGGAAAAGTTCTTGAAAGATAGTGATCATGGGATTGCAATAGCCATCTGATCTTCCAAGAGATAAAGATCAAGGTCTAGGTGGACCCTCAGTGCCAGGTGATGTCAATATGCTCATTTCTTATTGGATGCTAAGATATGATGATGTGGCCGGGTAATTTTAAAAGGTTTAAGTGGCTATTGTAATATAATGAGAGGGCTTGATGTGCCAGGAAAGACTAAGATCAATTGTCATATTTTAAAAATAGATTAGTTAACCATTGCTACCAACATTTGAATCTTTTTGTAGGGTTTTTGTAGGGTTTTTACAGTGAAATAGATATGACAAAGCCTGATCAGATTTGTTTGTTCCAAGACAATTGCAGGTAAAGGATTGATGAGAATAAGATATTGGTAGCCGTCTAATCTAATTTTTTTTCCTGATATGCCATGTCGAGTTAATGCTAAGAATTGATATTTTAATAAGGCATTTAGGGTTTGATGGATGTCAGAGAATTCCATGCCCTGATTCATGCAAGTTTGATGCAAGAGCATCTCAGGTCTTTAGCAATCTTGCATCACCAAAAATATTTCATGTTTCCTATACCTGTTTGATGATTGTTTTGTAGCTAATGTTGTTTTTGGTTTCTTACCTTGTGAAGTTAATTCGGTGATGTGGACATAATTCTGAGAATTCTCCTAAGATCACATGTCCTAATTCACTTGGATCTGGAAGTTATCACAATTTTCCTTAGGCATCAATTTTTTGTCAGTTTTGCTCATGAAACATGTGGAATTTTGGCTTGCGCAGTTCTGTGCAGGGAAATTGGATTTGGCATAGTTGGGGATCTATTCTTGGATCATGTGTAGACCTAAATGTATCTTCACATTATGTTTTATTATTTCTAGCTTTAGTTTTGGTTTCTCCTCCGAAGTGGACCTCTATTGTAATTAAATGTTGAACTGGCTGACTTGTGGCTTTGCTGGCTATTTATTTGGAGCCTAGGTTGTTTAGTTGGAATTAGTTGGAAGTGGTAGAAGTAGTGGAGAAGATAATATGCAAGCTGAGATTCTGAATTCATATTTTTAATTATATAAGGCTGAAACTCAGAAGGCCTCATAGCCGAGCATGTTGATGTTTTAATAATAAAATTGCACTAGTGTAGTACGACCAGTTGCTTATCTCATATCCATTATATTTTCATTGATTTCATGTGGTCTTCATATTACTTTTATGTGTAACTCTTCATAGGGCATGTTAATGGTTTTAAGCAGTCTCAATTAACCTTGATTCTCCCTTCACCTTCCCTACCCTTGCATCAAGTGGTATCAGAGCAAATTTATTTCTTGTGGATTGGATCATGGAGAACCTTATTGGATTGGTTTTAGGGTGGCAGATCTAAACATTTGACCTATAACTTGCAAAAGGTTACAATCTTTCTAGAACTTGATTGTCAAAATGGTTCAAGGTAGAGGAAATGATAATGCTATCATGGATATGTTGAGGTAGATTGCAACTAGGCTTGAAGCTATAGAGACAACCCAAAGAAGAGACACACATCTTGAAGATGTTAGTGATGAAGAAGAAGTAGCAACTAATCCCTAATCTAAAGTTGAGCAGGATGAGGAATGAATCTTGAGAGTTTTGTCTAAGGCTAACTCTAGACCTGCAGTTGAAGTTGCTTGCTATGATGGAAGACTTGAGATTGATGCACTTTTGGATTGGATCTCTAAGATGGATAAATACTTTGAGTATGAAGTTACTTCTGATAACAAGAAGGTTAAGATATCATTCACAAAATTGGAAGGTCATGCATCTCTTTGGTGGGATGATTTGCAAACTAAGAGACATAAGAGAGGAAAAGAAAAGATCAAGACATAGATGAAGATGCTTGGAAAGATGAATAAAAATTCCTTCCAGCTGGCTACCAAGTTAGTTTGATGAGAAAAATGCAAAATCCGAGACAAAAGAACATGAGTGTGAAAGAATATACTGAGGAATTTTATAAATTGGATATCAGATCTGGACATGTGGATAATGAAGTTGAGAAAGTGGCTAGATACCTAAATGGTCTAAGGAAATCTATTCAAGATGAGATTAGTTATGTTAAAATAGATAGTGTGGAAGAAGCATACCAATTTTCTTTGAAGGCAGAAGAGAGATTGATAAAGAGACATGAAGAAAGAAAAAGAGGAAGAGGTGGTAGATTTCAAAGAAGTAGAGGCAGATCTTATGGAGAAAGTAGTAGATCTAACAATGCAGTGTAAGATAAAAGATGGAAAGATGAACCTAATGGTAGAAGAGGTAACTACTCTAGAGATAGCTATATTGGTTACTCTAGGAATAACAATAATGGGATAGAGAAGAGAAATCTTGGTTTAAAGGTACTTGCTACAAATCTAGAAAAGAAGGACATAGAGCTTTTGAATGTACTAACTTTGGAAAGAAGACTAGAGGTAATGGTAGAAATAATTTGGCTTGTGAAGAAGTTGAAGAAATTTCTAATGAACTTGAACATGGTGAGAACTTGATGTTAAGAAGGATCTCATGGAATGAAGAAGCTGATGGGGAACCTATTTTGAGGAAAAGGTTATTTAGGACCAGATGTAAGATCATTGATAAATGTTGCAAGGTAATCATTGATAGTGGAAGTTCTGATAATTTGGCATCCGAAGAGTTGGTTAACAAATTGCAGTGGCAGAGATTGAAACATCCTAAGCCTTACCATATTGCTTGGATCTAAAAGGAGCATAAACTACTTGTAAGTGAACAATGCCTTGTTAAATTCAAATTTGGGAATTGTCATGATGAAGTCTTGTGTGATATTATGCCTATGGATTGTTGCCATATTATTTTGGGTAGACCTTGGCAATATGATAGGAAATATATGCATGATGGTAGACTGAATCAATATACTATTTGGATAGATGGGAAGAAACAAGTACTATTGCCTTTAGTAGAGAAGTTTGATGAAGGTCATTGTACTACAGTTAGAGTATCCTTAGTTGATGGTAAAAAGTTTGAAAGAGAAATGAAAGAATAGAATGTTTGTTTCTCTTTAATTCCAAGGAAAATTGAGAAACAAGATGAGTTAGAACATGTACATGAGGTTAAACCTTTGTTGACCAAATTTCATGACATTATTTCTGATAATGTACTCGATGGTTTAATGAATATGAGAAGTATAAGTCATTGTATTGATTTGATATCCAGAGCTATTTTTCCTAATAAAGCACCACATAAGTTCACACCTAATGAAAAGACTGAGTTGAATAGACAAGTGCAAGAATTTCTTGAAAGAGGTTTGATTAGGGAAATTTTGAGTCCTTGTGCAGTACCTATTGTGTTAGCACCTTAAACAAATGGAGAATGGAGAATGTGGATTTATTCTAGAGCTATAAACAAGATAACAGTAAAGTATAGATTTCCTTTGCCTAGGATGGATGACATAATGGATAGTTTGAGTGGAGCAAAATATTTCACAAAGATTGATTCGAAGAGTGGATATCATCATATTAGAATTAGAGAAGTGGATGAATGGAAAAATGATTTTAAGACTAATAAAGGTTTTTATGAATGGTTGGTTATGCTTTTTGGTTTGACTAATGCACCTAGTACTTTCATTAAGCCGATGAATGTAGTTTTGAAAATATTCTTGGATAAGTTTGTTATTGTATATCTTAATGACATTTTGATATTCAGTAAGAGGAAGGAAGAACATCTTGAGCATATCAGACAAGTATTACAGAGATTAAAGGAAGAAAAGTTGCTTATTAATTTGAAGAAATGTTCATTTATGAAACAAGAGATTGTGTACCTTGGTTTTGAAATTTCAATTGATGGATTGAAGATGGACCCTGAGAAAGTAAGAGCTATACTTGATTTGCCTAAACCAAAGAATATTGGAGAGGTAAGATCATTTCATGGATTGGCAAGTTTTTATGCAAAGTTCATAAAAAATTTCAGTTCTATTTGTAATGCTATGACTAAAACTACGAGAGGAGATAAAAGGGATTTCAAATGGACACATGGAGCACAAAAGAGTTTTGAAACATTGAAATAAAGAATTTCAGAATTACCTACACTTGCTTTACCTAATTTTAGTAAAGTTTTTCAAGTTGAATGTGATGCTAGTGGAAGTGCAATTGGAGCTTTTTTGAGTCAAGAAGGAAGACCTGTAGCTTTCTTTAGTGAAAATTTGAATGATCCTAAGAGAAAATATTTATTTTATGACCAGGAATTCTATGCTATTGTTCAAGCTTTGAAGAAATGGAGACATTATTTGATGCCTAAAGATTTTGTGTTGTATACTGACCATAAAGTTTTACAGTATTTGGGAAGTCAAAATAAATTGAATCAGAGACATATGAAGTTGGTTGAGTTCTTGTAAAATGTTTCCTTTTCATTGAAGCATAAGAGTGCATAGTCAAATAAGGTTTTTGATTCCTTGAGCTGAAGAAGAAGTTTGCTAACAGAAATGAAAGTTGAGGTACTTGGTTTTGATGATTTGAAGTGTTTGTATGAAACTGACATTGATTTTTTAGAATGTTGGAATGCTTGTAAGGAACAAATAGTGAGTTATAAGTGGACAAATTATTTCATTAAAAAAGATATGTTGTTTAAAGGAGTTCAGTTGCACATACCTAGAGTATCTATGAGAGAGAGCATAATAAAGGAGAAACATAGTGGTGGACTTGTTGAACATTTTGGGATTGATAAGACTATGAAATTGATTTTAGGAAGATACTTTTGGCCATAGATTTATACAGATGTATAGAGAATGGTTAGAGGTTGCAAAGTTTGTCAAGTAGGAAAAGGAACTAGTTAGAATTTGGTATTGTATACACCTTTTCCTATACCTGATAGACCTTGGGAAGATGTGAGTATGGACTTTGTTCTTGGATTTCCTAGAACTCTGAGAGGTAATGATTCTATTTTGGTAGTGGTTGACAGATTTTCTAAGATGGCTCATTTCATACCTTGTAAGAAGACATTTGATGCATTGCATGTAGCTGAATTATTTTTCAAGGAAGTGGTAAGATTACATGGGTTGCCTAAATCTATTGTTTCAGACATAGATACTAAGTTTACTAGTTATTTTTGGAGAACACTTTGGAAAAAGATGAATACTAAATTGAAGTTTAGTTCTACATTTCACCCTCAGACAGATGGATAGGCTAAAGTTGTGAACAGAAGTTTGGGAAACTTGTTGAGATGTTTAGTTGGAGATAAGCATGCTAATAGAGATTTCATTTTTGCACAAGCAGAGTTTTCATATAATAATTCTATGAATAGAAGTACTAACAGGACACCATTTGAGATTATTACTAGATTTCATCCTAAGGAAACCACAGAGTTGAGAGATTCACATATCGAGACTAGAAGAAGTGTTGAAGCTAAGGATTTTGCAGTATACATGAGAACTTTTCATGATGAAGTTAAAAATAATTTCGAGGACAATAATCTAAAATATAAACAGAGAGAAGATAAGAGAAGGAGACATAAATATTTTGAAGTTGGAGATGAGGTTATGATTCATTCAAAGAAGAATAGATTTCCATTTGGTACCTACAACGAGCTGAAAATGAAGAAGTTTGGACCTTGTAAGATTCTGAAGAAGTTTGATAGTGGAAATGCTTATGAAGTGGAAATATCAGAGGACATGGATATATCATGTATATTCAATATTTATGATATCTTTGAATACTTTGAATAAACTAATGAGGTAGAAGATGATCTAAATTATCCTAAGAAGGATAGAGACAATATTGGGAAGATCTTGAACAATAGAGTAAGAAAGAGTAGAAGAGGAAAAGACTACATGGAATATCTAGTTTAGTGGAAAGATAAGTTGATTGAAGATAGTTCATGGATTACACAAGTTGGGTTGTATCTTTCTGATTCAAGTTAGAATATGAGAAGTGCCTGATGTGGACATCAATTCTTTTGTTACCCTAGGTGTCTAATGCAGGAGCATCTTGGGTCTTGAGCAATCTTGCATCACCAAAAATATTTCTTGTTTCCTGTACCTGTCTGATGTTTGTTTTGTAGCCAATGTTGCTTTTGGTTTCTTTCCTTATGAAGTTAATTTAGTGATGTGGACCTAATTGTGAGCATTCTCCTAAGATCACACATCCTAATTCACTTGGATCTGGAAGTTATCACAATTTTCCTTGGGTATCAATTTTTTACTAGTTTTGCTCATGAAACATGTGGTATTTTGTCTTGCATGATTCCATGCAGGGAAATTGGATCTTGCATAGTTGGGGATCTATTCTTGGATCATGTGTGGACCTAAATGCAACTTTGCATCGTGTTTTGTTTTTTATAGCTTTAGTTTTGGTTTCTCTTCCTAAGTGGACCTATATTGTAATTAAATGTCAGACTAGCAGACTTGTGGCTTTGTTGGCAATATATTTGGAGCTTAGGTTGTTTAGTTGGAATTAGTTGGCAGTACTAAAAGTAGTTGAGAAGATAATATGCATGCTAATATTTTTAATTCATAATTTTCAATGTATAAGACCAAAACCCAGAAGGCCTCATAGTCGGGCATGTTGTTTTTTAATAATAGAATTGCACTAGTGTAGTGGGACCAGTTGCTTGTCTCATATCCATTGTGTTTTCACTAATTTCATGTAATTTTCATATTGCTTCAATGTGTAACTCTTCATAGGGCATGTTTTTGGGTTTAAGCAGTCACAATTAACCCTAATTCTGCCTTCACCTTCCTTGCCCTTGCATCAAAGTTGTAGTTGGTTCTGGCATTTAAAGTTGTTTTAACCTAATTTTTCCCTAAATGATCCATAGCTTGTTGAAATCCTTTATAAGGATTTCCAAGATCATTTCCAATTTTTGGTAACTTTGAGGGGTTCCAATTTTTGGTACCTTCGAGGGGTTCCAATTTTTGGTAACCCTGAGGGGTTCCTAATTCTCTATAATTTTTTTAGAGCTAGTTCAATGAGTGGTTCCTTCCTATAAATATATTGTCTTCTTCTCTGCATATAGGGTGTTTCCTCTTTCCTTTCTATCTTGGAGAATACAATATAAGTTGTAACAATTTGTCTTATGAATAAGATCTCAATATTTTCATACTACAATCAGATTGTCTCCATTTGATTCTTGAACTTGTTGAATAGAGCATCAAGGGTGTTTTAATCTTTCTATTGTGTGCCTGAAGATGTCTTCAATAGAGTTTTTTTCATGGAAATAACTAAGTTTAGGATTGTTTTTTAGATGTGTATGAGTTAGGATATCAAAGATATCTTAAACTTGTCTTTCCATGGATGTTGATTAATGTATTTCTTGTTCCCATGTCTCTTTCAAGGGGAGGGTTAAAGTCCTTTGAATAGGTGATTTCACATATGAGTACACGAGTGGATTGCTAAGTAGGATCTGATCAATGGTGTATGATTGATGGAAAGCATCAACATATTAGAATGTATCATCTTATCTATTCATAGCTCTTTGTTGTAGTGATTTATTTGATTATGTTGCCCATTGGATAAGGCACTAGTCTATGAGAGACTTGGGGTATTTCAGGGATCCATTCAACCCCAAAACATCAAATCAATCAAATGAAATAATTTTCCCTTTCATGTTTGATACGAGGAGTTAGAAGTCCATTCTAGTTTTTAGATTCATTCTATGCAAGTAGGATATTGCATAAGACTTGGTGAACATTGAGGTACATGATACCTATAGGAGTCTAAAAGCTATTCCATGGTCATATATTTTCAGGCCTATTGTTTGTCACAAGAAGTTATGTATGTGTAGATGAGGTATACCATCCTAAGTGATGTGGAGCTCAAAGATTAGGAGGATCATTCTCTTGGTCCTTGCTAATTGGCCCTTTTTCTTGTCAGATTTGGAGTGGTTATTGAGAGTCAGTGACATTAATCTATCAATTCAATTGTAAATCTGATAGTGTGGGAAAAAGGAACCAACATGTTGTATGTCCATATTGGTGAAAATTATGTTAGAAAGTAAAGTCCACCAAGATAAATGAGAGGGGTGGGAATTAGTTATCAAATAAATATAACTTTTATCAACTTCAATATATTTTAACCATGCAAGAAATGTAACCAGCAACCATATAAAGTTATACATGCACAATAACATAATGACATGACATATGTTGACTAGGAAACCTCTTGATCAAAGAGTAAATCCTAGTGGGAATGATGCCCACAAAAGATGCACTAACATGAATATTCCTTGTGAAAGGATGTACTATGTTAGGAGTCTTATGAAATAATTTCAGTACATATGAGTCCTTGTTAGGATATTTTGAATCCCTATTAAAAGATTCTAACTCTGTTAGGAGTTATGGAAGATAGAAGGACCCACTACCCAATTAGCTTCAGGGTAAGATCATTGAGCTCACTATCCAAATGATCTTTGTATTACTTAATAGAATAATACCAAAAGATTACTGACCTCAACAAATCAATACTCCTTCTCTGATTGTGCCAAACCACACCAACTCCTTCAGATCTCAGTACCAGATCTTAGTACTTTGCATATCCTCTTTCAACAATTTCACTTTCACAATTCCTTACATTAATCACATTCCATATTACAACAAGGAATACATGTCTTCCTTTATACCACACTCAAGTAATTAAAAATGAGTCAGCATACAAATTACAAAATAAAACTTTCCACACGTTATAATAAAATTACACAAAATCCTCAACTTCCAATCAATATAATTCTTCACTTGTGTGACCTTAGATCTTGTGTTGTTAACCACATCACTATCAACATGTCTCCAACTTCTCTCTAACTGTGCATAACTAGATTCCATCCCGATTAGGAGATATCATCCAATTTCTACAAATCCCTACTCAAGAGCACTACCTGAATACTGCTTCCACTGATTTCCTCATAACTTCCATGAATAAATGAATTACTATTTTCACTCTTAACCAAAATCTAATAACACATCATAGAATAAGTTTCAACTACGCATATCTTTATCTTGAATATCTCAAGTGCGCTAACTCAAACACTATCTACTTCTCTGCTAATCTTCTGTAGATCATTGTGTTGACATCAATGACAATCATAGTCATGAATGCAACAACAACTGCTATAGAATTGCTGCTAATACTCCCTCATAGGATATATTTAGCATTCATTCCTAACAATCTCCCCCATTGGCATTGATGGAAACATAGATGAAAAACATCCAAGTTCCATAAATCCAATACTGCAACACTGATGCTCTGAAAATGCTTCCAAGTCTTCTTCATCAATCAAATCTTGCTTCATTTTCCTATTCAGTTCTCTCCAATAGATGGTAAAAATGGTTTTTCATGTACACTTCTCCCCCATTGACATCAATGATAGATGTTTCATCATTATGTCAACAACAACTTCAAATGTCAAAAGACACTATTCAAAAAATACATTCACTAGAGTCCTTATTTCTAAGCTCAGATACACATACTCCCCCATAGAGGAAGTACCAACATCTAGTCCAGAAGAAAAATAGGGCTCATATACCACTGGATAGATGCAACAATCTACATCACTTTTCAAAAGTAGGCTGGGGCATAACCCCAAGCATACCTCTTAAATACTCAAATGTATCCTTAAGCAAAGGTTTTGTAAATATGTCTGTAGTCTACTCCTTTGTGCTTATGTACTCAAGTCTAACTTCTTTCTCTTCTACTTTCTCTCTCACTACATGATAATTTATCTCTATATTCTTTGTCTTAGAATGTAACACATGATTCTTAGACATACTAACTGTGCTGGTGTTATCACAATGTATAACAATAGGTTCAACAAATTTTACTCCAATATCCTTTAGCATTTGTTTCACCCAAATTATCTAGTTACAACTATTTTCTGATGCTACATACTCTTCTTCTGATGTGCTCTGTGAAATACAATTCTACTTCTTTCTTAGCTAAGAAACCAATCTTCCTCCAAGGAAAAATGCTCCACCAGTGGTGCTCTTTTTATCATCAACATTGCCTCCCCAATCAGCATCTGTATATGCACATAGGGTAAAATCATCAGATTTTTCATACCACAATCCATACTCAAGTGTGCCTCTTAAGTATCTCAATATCCTCTTTACTGCTTCATAATGTGATTCTTTGGGTTCAGCTTGAAATCTTGCTACAATTCTAACTAAATGTGCTATTGTGATATTGCTATCAAGATTCAACTATGTAGTTTTTTTGAGTCAAACTCATTGACCCAAGATTCATGAGTAGTGGTTCACACAAACCCATCTCTCATGAGAATGAATGGAACACTTAGCATTCATTGGATCCTGAATTAAATAAATGTGCTATATCAGTTCTTGTATGAGTCAAATAATGCAATCCTCTAATCATAGATTTGTACTTCTTTTGTTCCACTACAAGAGTCTCATCTATGCTAGATAACTTATGTCCAGTTACCATAGGTGTTCCAACAGGCTTACAGTTCTCCATTCTAAATCTCTTCAATAAATCATTCAAGTAATTTGTTTGACTTATAAAGATACCATCACTATTCTATGTTATATGCAATCCTAAAAAGTATTTCATTTCACCAATCATACTCATTTCAAATTCAGTCTTCATTTCATCTGCAAATTTATCATTGGCTTCATCTTCTCCTCCAAAGATTATATCATCAACAAAAATTACTACAACCAACAAACTATTTAAATTTCTTTTGTATATAGGTTTCTATCAGCTGTGCCTTTTGTAAATCCTAATTTCAACAAATACTTATCCAATCTTGCATACTAAGTTCTAGGTGCTTGCTTTAGTCCATATAAAGCTTTCTTTAGTTTACATACCATGTCTCCTTCTTGAGTTAAAGGAAAACCTTCAGGCTGCTCAATGTAAACTTCTTCTTCCAATTCTCCATTTAGAAATGTTGACTTCACATCCATCTGATACACTTTGAATTTCTTAAAAGCTGCATAGGCCAAAAACATTCTTACTACTTCAATTATTGCTACTGGTGCAAACTTTTCTTCATATTCAATTCCTTCTTGCTGTGAGTATCCTTTACATACCAATCTTGCTTTATTTCTTACCACTTCTCCTTGTTCATTCATCTTGTTTCTGAATACCCATTTTGTTCCTATAACATTCTTATCTTTAGGTCTAGGGACCAATTCCCATGTCTTGTTCTTTTCAATCTGATCTAGTTCTTCTTTCATAGCTTTAATCCAATGCTCATCTTCACAGGATTCACTAGTAGATTTAGGTTCAATTTGAGAAATCAAACATAACTATTCTTGTACCTTATTTCAAGTTTGAACTCCTCTGTCTATGCTTCCAATAATCTGCTCAACAGGATGATTCCTTGATAGATTCTTATTAGGTGTCACTATCTTAGATTTTACTTCAAGTGTTGGTTCTTCAATGAGCCCACTGTGGCTTTCATTCAACAAATCACTATCAGTGTCATAAAATAATCCAGTAGTCTCAGGGTTAGGTCTAGGGTGAGTTCCTTCATCTGAGTCATAATCAAGCATTCTTTTCTAAATTTTGAACAGTTTATCAACTTTTACATTCACGCTCTCAACAATAGTCTTAGTTCTCTTATTGTAACATCTATAAGCTTTTCTCTTCAATTAATATCCAAGAAATATACCTTCATCACTTCTAGGATAAAACTTTCCAATTTCATCATCTCTCTTAATATAACATATGCTTCCAAAAATTCTAAAATACTTAATTGATGGTGCATGTCCAAACCTTAGTTCATAGGGTGTCTTGTCTGTGTCTACTTTGATTTGTACTATGTTCATTGTATACACTATTTTGTTCACTGCTTCTCTCTAGAATATCTTCGCTAAGTCATTCTCAAATAACATAGCTCTTGCTGCTTTAGTTACTGATGTGTTTCTTCTTTTTACACTACCATTTGGTCCAGGTGTCCTAGGGGCTAAAAATTGTCTCTTAATACCATTCACTTCACAAAAGATGTTAAATTCTTTAGAAGTAAATTATCCACCTCTATCTGATCTCCAACATTTAATATTCATTCCAGATTCATTCTCAACTTTATTCTTAATGATCTTAAACTTATCAAATGCTTCAAATTTTTCTTTAAGAAATGCAATCCAAATCATTCTTGTAAAGTCATCAACAAGAATGATAAAATACCTTTCTCCATAGAATCCTCTGGTCCTTTTAGGACTTCTCAAGTTTGTATGAAGAATCATGTTAGTAGGCTTCATAATTTTAGGCAAATCTCTTACTGCAAGTGTAGTACTCAATTTCACAATGTTATCAAAGTTAAAATGACAAAATCTTCTGTGCCATAACCAACTATCATCAATCTTAGTAATCAAGCATGTCATCTCAGTAGGATTCAACTAAAATACATTACCTCTAGTTCTAGATCCAGTACCAATCAAATTTCCATCTTTGTCCTTAATCACACAAATTTTTTCAGTAAACCAAACTTGATATCCCTTATCAACCAACTATCCAACACTCAAAATATTATGTTTCAAACCATCCATAAAGTAAACATCATCAATATTAGTCTTTCCATCAAGAGTAATAGATCCTATACATTTAATCAAACAAGGCGCATTGTTTCCATCTCTAACAACTTCTCCATCATAATTGTTAAACTTTATGAACTTTTTCATGTCTCCAGTCATATGATGTGAACAACCAATATCTATAATCCAATCATCTTTCTTTTCTACTTGAGAAACTAAAGCCTTTTCTTTCTTAATTTTAGTTTCAGGATTTTCTTCTTTAATTGCTACAAATCCTATATCATCATTATTATCAGTATCACTTTCACTTAAAGATTTCTCCAAACTAGTTTCAAGTTCTTCATCATTTGCATAGTAACATTATTTAGATCTTCTAGGATTAAAGTTCTTCCTATATTTCTTAACTCTCTTAGGACATTTAGATGCAAAATGACCATATTCTTGACAAGTCCAACATTTAAAAATTTTCTTACCATCTGGTTCTCTCTTCACAAGAAAGGAAATACCTTCTTCAATCTTTCTGTCTTCTTCATTTCTAGATTTGCTGCTGCTAGCATAATCTCCGCTCACATTGACGCTTCTTGAAAAAGTAGGGCAAACACTAAGAGCACTGAATGTTTTCTCCATTCTAGGTAGGTCTCCTCATAACCTCAGGTTCATTTCTACTACTTCCAATCTTCCAAGAAGAGTCTCTCTTGTAAAGTTTTTAGTGCAAGGTATGACTTTTTCAATCATCTGTGTCATCTGCTTAAATGTAGGAGTCAATGTCCTCAGAATTTTCCATATCACTTCATTCTCTATCTTTGTTCCACCACAAGATTTTATACCTGCAATAATCTTTGACATTCTACCAATATAGCTTCTAACAGATTCATCCTCCATCATTCTTATATCTTCAAATCACTAGTAGAATTTGGCAAATAAATGACTACGTGACTAAAAATTTTAGTCACATTACCAAAATTGATCATATTTGGCAAATAAATGACTATGTGACTAAAACTTTTAGTCACGTGACTAAAAATTTAAGTCACTTGACTAAAATTTTTAGTGACATGACCAAAACTGATCATATTCTACTAATTATTTGCAATTCACAATTATAAATGACTAAATAAATGACTAATTTGGTCATTGGGTAAACTCACAAGGTTAGACAATTAAAAATGACTAAATAAATGACCAAATAAATGACTAAATAATTAGTCATCCAAAAAAAAATGACTAAATAAATGATTATTACTCATTTATAATAGCATTTGATAATATCATAGACTTATATACCTAGAAGTTCTATTTCACCAATAATGCTTGTTCATCAATAGACTTATTGTGTGAGGAAACCATCTACACCTGTCACATGCCAGAAATTTACTATTTCAAAGTAGTTATTTCTAGAAGCGATTAGATTCAAGTTACAATATGGATTGTTGAAACATAATGGTCTAGTCTACTGAAAAATGAAGCTTTTTCTCTTATAGAAAAAAAAATGTTTTTCCCTAAAAATGAAGATGGATTCACTTCTATCTTTGCTTGTTGAATATGTGCTTGACCATCTTAATAATGTGAAATAGAAATAACAATGATATAATATTTTGGTATGAGAATTGTCATCATACTTGGACCATCATTTTGCAAAGACAAGGTCTTTTGTAGGATTATCATAAGAATGTTCATTTAATTCCACATATTTACAGACATTACCCATGGTTAGAGAATTGAAAACTATCGAAACACTATCCTAGGGTGAATGATTACTTCTTACATTCTGTGAGAAAAATGGATGAACATCT
>BSBK01006183.1:2500-92500 GCA_027943335.1 Chamaecyparis obtusa | reverse complement strand
ATTGAGATATACGGCTCATCCAAATTGTAGTTTTGTATCAACAAAAGAATTGAAAGAAGGAAGGAATTATGATAGCATCATCCCCCATGGTTGAATATTTTTCTTGATGCTTCATGGATTTCAGCTATCATTTTTTTGCTACTTGCACATCTAGCTTAAAGCCCCCCCTTTGTACTGCAACACTATAGCCTACCCCCTCAAGTGTCACAGACCCCTCTTTTTCAGGGGTTTGGCATCCAAACTTATCATCTAGTTTGGAATGGACTGTGCTTCTTTATTGACATCCCTGCGAAGGAATAGATAAAGTTGCCTCTATTTTTTTTGCTGCTTGCACAACTACTTTAAAGGCTCTTCCTTCGTACTGCAATGCTACAACCTACCTGATAAAATGTTGCACATCTCTCTCTCCAGAGGTTTGGCATCCAAACTTCTCATCTAGTTTAGAAATGGGTGATGCTTCCTCTGTTAACAACCCTATGGGGGTATCAACAAAGCTAATTGTCAAGTATCATAAATTGGCTCTCGTCAACAACTTCATGAGTGTTTGATCCAACGTACTGTAAAATTATTAATTATATCATTTTTTTAGTCCATTTGTGAGAAATTAAATTCTAGGTGTCTTACCAGGGATAATGAGGTGCATGTAATACATAATATTATTATATGATTTTTTAAGCTCAAAGTTTCTTGCAAGGAGATTCTATTTAAAGATGTTCCTAACAAAAATAAATGGGTTAAAGAAATCTTTTGATCATATTTTTTGGCAAGTTGGAGGACCTATAACATATGTAATGGTATGTTTTCAATGGCTCAAAGGTATCTATTGCAGTCTTGTAGGGATATTGAAGGCCCATTTATCGAGACTCTAGTAGGGATTGTCACTCTTGCAAACCCAGATTATACCACCTCTTTAGATGGCTCATAGACTAAGGTTCATATGTAGCTTCTATTGCTAATGAAATATATAGAAAATGTTGATTGGTGGTGTAACCAAACATGCCCTCTCTTCTTTCATGGGTGGGAATGGATAGCTTTGGAACCTATTTCTAGATGATGTACATTGATTTTATTATTGTATCAATAAATCATTTGAAGTGATTTCAGGTTTCAAGACGTGGATAGTAGTTATTGCAAGAAAACCCTCAAGTTATTTAAATAAATTGAAATGATTGCAAGATAGGCACATACTGGATTTGATTGAAAAGGATTTATAAAACTTTAAATCATTGCAATCTATAGGTGTAAATCTCATTCCAAAATTTTTGCCAATATACATATTTTCTTGTGCATGTGTGGAAGCTTTGTCTGTGTGAGTATATATAGGAACCAAGTATGGACACCAGCCAAGGCATAAGTGAGTAGATATGTTTACCAAAATTTTGCACATAACCAAATGGAAAACATGCAGGGAACCCAAACTTTATTAATATTGAACTTTTTACACTAACTTCCATAATTATTTTTAGGCCTTTACAAAATCTATAGACCTGTGGTAGCCTTGATTCAACTACATTTTGTAGTTTTTAGTGCTATAGTGGGTAATTATAATTGAATAAAATGTACCTTTAGTTGTAAAAAGAAACTAATCATATGATTCCACATCAGCTACACAAGTATGGGTATCCTTTTTGTACAACCATTAGTGATGTGGAGGTAAGAGTAATGGACAAGGTTTTCAATAAGTGAATGATTCAACCCAAGAAACTCAATGCTTCAACTATGCTTCAAATTATGATTTCACCCTCCCTAATGGAAAAAAAAGATAGAATAGTCTATTTATACTGGATTATAAAAGATTCATATGGTTAATGGGTTTACAACAACACCCAACACTTCAATCTTGAGCAGTCTTCTTGAAACTCTTGTTCTTTACTGAGAACAACCAAAACAACCATAGATACTTGTAATCCCCAACAAACTATCTAAAATAACCTTTGAACTACCAACCATAGCAACCTACAACCTCTCATATCCTTTTGATTCATTAACTCAACTTTAGAGAACACATAAGACAAAATACACCACCTTGCTATCCTCCGGATAGACCTGGGTACAGTCGTAATAGCTTTTGATCCTGGTCAAATTTCTTCAATCCCTTTAGTGAGCTTGAGAAAAATTAGGTTCTCTTCATTCTATCCAAAGCACATCAAAATCTAACAATTTAATCCCAACATATTGCCCCCGCATTAGACTGCATTTTCTGCAACCTTCATTTCTTATCTTTTACCCTTTCTCCAAACTGTGATCACCCTTTCCCTCTATCTCATCTGCATATACATGGTTACAGACTATGATACAAGGTTAGTTAAATAAAATTCTATGGAGTCTAGGCCTTTGAATCCATGGAATGATCAATGGTTGCCAAAGAAACTCAAACTGTCAACTGCAATGTATAGGAACTGTGTCTTATTGTGCAAGGAATGTGATCTTCAGTTGGATCTTGAGAGGATAGTTTTCCTATCTTTAAATTATAAGGGAAACACAAGAAAAATATTGCATTTCTGAAAAAACAAAATGGGACTTTCTTTTCAGTATTTTTTTTAGCACTAAAATGAGTAGCAGCTCCATGTTATGAAGTAGAGTATTTTACAATTTTGCAGCTCTAAACCCTTTGAAATTTTGGATGCATTTATCTATTGATAAGGGTTTCAATACTGAAACAATGTTGTTTTGTAAATTGTCAATGTTCTTAATATTTTGGGATTTCATTTCTGAATTATTTCTATTAACAACACTTGTCTCCTCCTCTTTATTTTGGCATTTGACTCACTTTATCCTATGATATTTGATCACCTACTAGTTTTTCTCTCATCTTAAAAATAGCATCATTAATTGCTTCTATGATCATTATTTGATGTTCATGCCACAATCTCTATTTCAATGAGCTAATCTGTAATCTTGTTCATTCTAGAGATGATTATGACTAATGCAACTACTATTATCATGGATTCTTATTAGTGGCATGGTCATGACCTCCTCAATGATTTACTGTTATATTTAAATTCATCTTTGTATCATTTGATTATTAGCAAAAAATCACTTTTTTATGACTGCTTTATTTTTTCCATAATGTATTTCCTTTGCTTCTCTTGATTTTATTTGCAAGCTCATAATTTATTGTCCATACATTGATTTGCAACGCCCATTTTGGCATCGGCATGAAGCAAAGAGGATGTTAGGTTTGGCTTTACAAATTCCATTCACATATGCTTTTAGTTTTTAAAATTATTTAAACTCATCCACTTTAGGGCATATATGCTACAATCTAAGCATTTTGACACTTGTAGCAAGGGTTTGATGGTACATGAGAAGAATTTTGAAATCTGAACCCAAATTTTAGTTTGCAATTTTGAGGTTCGGAGAGAACTTACCATTTGCAAGTTACAAGTTCTCCTGTACTGTGGGGTTAATTTAGGGTTGCAAACCATTTTGAGTAGGGTTTCCTATTCATATTGTAATAGATTCATTGCTTATATTTTGTTCAATATATTTTCCATGTTTTCTCTCCTCTATATATTTTCCCTCTCCATTACTTTGCAAATTTATCCTTGCAATGCTCTGTATATTGTTACAGTTTTTTCAAATTTAGAAAGTTACACTATATTGAGATTCCAAAGCAAAATGGTATGTGTGTTTTTAATGTTAATTTATATTATTGTATTTTTCACTTCTCTAATAGAATTGTATATAAAATTTGGAAGCATAGACAAGACATGCCAACTGTTTAGCAAAATGCTTAGAAGAGATGTAGTGTCATGAAATGCCATATCTGCAAGATATGCACAGAGTGGATTTTTTTGATAAGTCTGGAAACTTCCTTTGCGTGGATCCCCTACTGGGAAAACATCATGATTTTTCCTAAAGAGGATACATATGTGGGCAATCCAACAGGCTATGTTAATGATGTTGGCTATGAAATTCTACCTCAGAATTTAGCTGAATTTGATAATACTCACAAGGGTGCCCCTCTAACTGTGAAATATGTGATTGAGGCTCTGCCTGTGGTTGAAATGTCCCAAGAGGAAATAGACAGTGGGGTTACATTGTGTGCAATCTATAAGGACATGATTCCTTTAGGGGAGATAGGGAAATAATTACTGTGCCAACATCACAATCATGGTGAATGCATCATCCCATGGTTAAGTTCTAGAAATTCATGGCCAATCTATCAATATGAACTACCTACTGATGATGTCGATTATGAAGAACAAAAGAAGCAATGCACTGTGATCCAGTCTACAAATTCTGATTCTGGTATGTCATCAGCTAATGGAAGTCTCTCTTAGGAAAAAAATATAAATAGAACATTTGAATTTGATAGGTCATAGTTGTCAGTGTTTTGTCATTTCTAGTTTGCTGCAACTGTATTGACAGGATTTTTGGTATATTATTTAAAATGATCATAGTAAAGCAAAGAAAAAATTTCAAGAAATGAATAAACTCACATATTACTTGATGCTTACTTTCTGTTGATCACAATTGAAATTCACTATGCAAAATTCTTCCAGATGGACTCTGTATGTCAAGAATATTCAGGCATGCATGTTTCTAGCAATCTTTCTTATCATGCTCACTTGGTTTTATATATATTGAACCTCTCAAATGCTAGAGCAAAGATCACTGTAAGACCAAGGTTTATTCTACAAAAAAATGGCATGACTCATCTGTTTGTTTCAAGACAACATATTCTTATTTCCTTTTTTTCTTTATGGCTACTCTCTTTGACAACTCACCTGGTTCTCTACAATGAAAACCCAATAATTTAACCAATTAAACTCAACCCCTTCAACAATTTTCTTTTGTATTATAACAGTGTCATCCATTTTATAATAGAAACCATTTAATAGTTACTTCAAAAGAACCAAATAAATATCAATGAATCTTGATGAAGGAACAAAGCTTCCATGATAAAGTGTTTGTACTTTTAAAAAGACCTTGAGAACCATGCGCTGTAGTTTTTTATCCAGATGAATGATAATAGACATTGGTTTAGAATTTTGATAACTTTAAATTAGTCTATTTTAGCATTTAGAAATTTAGTGTAGGGTATCATATTTTCAATGTAGGGTAGGTGCAAATTCATGAACATCATGTTTCTTGTATGTTTAAAAAATTAAATGTGATATTGTGACCAAAAAATGGCCATTGCAATCCTTTTCCTTATATCTTTTTCATTCTTTTTTCTGTTCTTTTATCTATGATTTTGGAAATATGTAGAAATTTGACATTGTATTGCTTTGTTTGCAATCAATTAGGCCTTATAGTGGGCATTAGGAGATTATCTCCTAAATCAAGAAAACTTAAATAAATTTATCAACTTTCTAGAGGAAAATAGCATAGACCACACTAATGTGAATGGAAAATTTGATTCTTCCAATAGGGATGTGTAGCAGACATTAATAGTAGAGTTAGAAGGAGGTAGCCCACACAAATCAATTCTAGACAAAGCAATTAGTTAAGGATTTTATCTGGTATGAATGTATATCACTGTCATTTCTAGCGTTGTCAAAGTTTTCTTTGTATTAACAAAAAAAAATCATTCCTTATATCATCTACCATGAAAGTGGACCATGCTTGGTTATCTAACATGTTTTCTTCCTATAGTTTATGCTTAAAATAGGCATCCTAGTCATTTTTCTAGTTTAAGCATTGCCAACTGATTTTAACCTTTATAATTTTGTTGTTACCTTGTAATATGTCACCAAGATTATCTTAAAAGGAACACTTTGTTCTTATTACAAATATGAATAAAGAACTATATAAATTTTCAGAGGAACTTGAAAATGGTTCAAATTCAAAATTTGTAATTTACTTTTGATTCATCTTGTCAATGATTATTCCTTGAGTTTTAAAATTACTTGTTGATTTCTAGGTCTAAGCACTCTTTTGGTGGTTACATTACATATTCAAATCTGACATTTAGTCTATAAGAGATAAATCTTCTTCAGGAAAGGAATAACTACGCAGGCAAGTATAAAAGCCTCTTGTTATGAGAATTGATGATTTTGAAATGCTAACACGTACTCATCTATTTTGTGAAGACTGGACGGAATGGAAACACCCCATTGTTTGGTAAGATTTGTGGCTTATTCTGATTTCAAGGTAGTAGAACTATCACTTCTTTACTTTTAACTCTATGTTTATGCCTACATATAAATTAAAGCATTGTATAGTTAAGGAATAAATTTAGAGTCGATGCTATTTTGTTTGTTATTTCTATTTTAGGTTCAAACGCATAAAAAATATTGTTGCAATTCAATTTGTCTTGATTTTCATCAGGTTGAAATAATTATGCAAAGGTACATTTTTAAATTTAACCCATGGTGTTTTGGTGGGCAGGCGTGCTGGCTGGGTGAATAAGGATTTTTGGATGGTGTTTCGAGTGGTTGCCTAGAGATAAGTAATTCTAATCTATACATCATAATCACAATTTTTCCTTTTTGATTTTGACCTGGTGATCTCCACAAGGGAGTAAGAATATAATTCTCTAGAATAAACCAGTATCGTAGTAGTAATAACCCCATCCTTGTTAATAATCAAAGCTCAACTGTTCCATACCACTTCATAGATTGCAGTCCTCCATATGGTAACATTGTATTAGTTTAAACTTTAACTTCACTCCTTGTATCCAATATGTGTAGAAAGGAGGTGAACAATGGTGGCATCATTTATGTGAAAGATGCTATGAGAAGTTGGTTTGAGGTAAGTAATTCTAATCTATGCACCATAGTGAAGATTCTTCCTTTTGAATTTCACATACTCTCTTCATTATCCTAATTTGGATTCAAAATGATGTCTTTCCTCCTATACATATACATCCACGCTGGAGCCCAGTTCAAAATGATGTTCTTACCCCTGTTCATATGTCCCCAAGCTAGTGCTCTAAATCAGAGTTATGACCTTTCTTCTATTCTTACACTTCCTCTCTAGGGCCCTAAATCAGAATGATGTCCTTTCCCTTGTCCATATGTCTTGACGCTGGTGTTCAAATTCAAAATGATGTCCTTTCTCCTCTTCATATGCTTATTCTCTATTGTCCTCTTTCAAAATAATGTCCTTGTCCCTTTTCATATACTCTTGTTCTGTTGTCATAATTGAAATAGATGGCCTAATCCCCATTACCCATTTCCATCTGTTGGTGATGCAAAAAGAAAGTTTTGATTGAATTAAAAATTGAATGGAATTTAATTTAGATAGGGGTATGGAATGATTGAGACTACAACTACAGTGGTGTACACCAACAGTAATGAGGAGAACTTGCATAGTGGTAGTGTGGAATTGGTATTGTGGAGGCTAAAGTGTTAGATCCCATTTTTGCAAAACCTTTTCCCTAAAATCATAGAGGAGAGCTTTGGCTGCGAGGCCCAACAATCATGAAAGGTACTCTCTACCCCAACTATTTGGTATCCATTTCTTTAATTAGGAAAGCCAGTTATTATAGTTGCAAGATCTAAACAAGGATGCTTACAGGAAACATTAGTAATCTAGAGAAATTTTAAATGGGAAATTGGTTAAGGGTTCATTATAGTCTTGATAAACTTCATTGTGCTCAAAATAGGTTATGCCCTATGGTAGTCTTCAGTATCTTTTCTTGAACGTATTGTCTGTAACACTTAACAAAATTTCCATCAATATAGTCTATTCTCTTACATATAACATCACAATTTAAATACTGTTTAGTTAATTGGTTGAATCAAAATTCTCTCCCTTGTTCCACTCAAGGGGTGCTTCTTGCGCAAAGCACATAAATTGTAGCTAGTTAAGTGCTTTCTCACCTTTCCAATTGCATAAGACAGAAAGACTCTTCCTCTTCTTTAGCAACCATGAATTTTTTTACAAAAACATTACTTGGGTTCTTCAACAAGGCTAATAACAACTCTTGACTCATAGATGCATCTCCTGAATGCATTAGTTAGCATCATGAGAAAAAGAAAAAGGAAAGTATAAACTAAGGAATTTTTAGTGTTTGTCCCACAAATAATAAAAAATAACATTCAAAATGAAAATTGTATTTGTCCATTAAGACACACATCTACGATATATGATGAGATTTTACATCTTATATAGACTATTTTACCCTCCTTCCCATGCTTGGGATTTTACATCTTATATAGACTATTTTCAATCCTTAGAACTGACAACCAACCTCTCTAACTACATTTGCAACCAAAATTTGATCTGTTTTCTTCCTAATCCCATGTTGTCAACAAGTTATCAACCTTGACAACTTTATACATTGTTTTTACATCTTATCATTCATGTATTGCCTTATTACATTCAAAAGGTCTTGAATTGACCTTATCAACTCAAGTTATAAACTAAATCCCTATTTCTACCCTTAATCCTAATTTTAGCCCTTAGTAGGCCACATTTGCCAACCTTGGAAATATTTGAATACATTGACTCAAAATGGATTCAAATAGCTCTATTGGCCATAGTTACATCATGAAATGAAATTTTAGGTCTTAGTGGATTTCATAATCCTTTGGATCATCATCCTACCAAATTAATTGATTTTTCAAAATTTGGTAACTATGCTACAAACATATCCTCATATGTAACTTCATCTATATTTGTCACAAATATATCTAGCAGTTATCTACATCAAGGCCTCCATGCATAGAAAATTATTTGCTTCAAGGCAGATGTGACCTTGTAAGATCTTGCCTTAAAAGATAACCTTTAGGCTACATATCAAAGGCAAAGGCAGTCCACTCAAAAGGTTCATTTTCCCAGTTTCCTAAAACAATTCATGTGATGAAACACCACATATATTTTGCTGGACAGGTAATTTGGAGAACTGGCATGGTATGCTTTAACTCTTGTACAAGACTGTTCAACCTTGTATTAGTTCCTTCTTTTTGTATAGGGTGTCTGGAAAGCCATGGAAGTTCCAAATTAGTGGCCATACCTATTGATAGAGGCTTAACTTGCTACTATTATCGATTCTTTCTAGACTCCATATGACCCTTCCTTTATTGTTCTCCAGTTGTTCTACATTGTGTTCAATTTGTTTCTTTTACTGTAGTTGAGATTCTTGAATGTAATCAGTTTTCCTTCATAAGTATTATTCTTGTTTTTTACACCTTCACTACTAAGATAGTTCATGTTGGTATTGTGTATGGATGACTAGGCATCGTACATGGAATTTGTAGATGTCATTGGTCATTGGTAACCATATTTGTTTGGCCCTCTGCAAGAGTCTTGATGGTTACATTGTTTGATTTTGGGAATTAGCGGGGAACTCAATGAGTTATAACTAAAATTTTTCAAAGAACAATAGGATTTAATTCTGAAAAATGTTATTGTTTGGTTTGGATGCTTTTTATTTAGCTCATAGTTTTTTAAAGATGAAGCAAATTTTGTGCAGAGAAATCAAGCATTTTGAGTATTTGAGTTTTTTCTTTTGTTTAGTCCAATTTTTTATATGGGATTTGCACACTAGTGCAACATTCAATTGGGTCAATGGAATCATTTTGGTGCTTTTGTTAAAAAGTAGCCTGATATTATATTTGGTTATGTTATACTATAAATATAGAGAAGCCTACATCTCTTAGGTATATCTTTGAGCAATTTGAGATTAGAGATGGATTATAGGAGCCGTAGTAATGCAAATTAGTATTTGAAAATTATTGCATTGCTTTAAGTTGTCCTCATAATTGGCAGTGTTCATTTAGCTCATGCAAAGGATAACTTTTATACTTCAATATGCTAGTTTGGAAACTCATTAGTTGATATAGGGAACCTACTTATCTCTAGTCCAGGTGTTATACTTAAAGCAATAATCATAGTATAACAATTTGTATATTAAATTGAAAATCACAAGACTATTTTTGAGAGCTTTAATGCCCAAATTGATGGATTGACTTTTACAAATCGTAGTGGTATTTTTTAAAATGTTGAGGTTACTAAAGATCATAGTAGGAATGGAGGTTACTATGATTGGAATGTTATATATCACTCTCCTTATAATTTTGATGAATTATTATTTTTCCCTTCTAAAGATAATATTAATTGTTGACATACATGATACTAAAATATGTTTTGGTTCTATCTGGTGAGTTCTATTTATGGTATAAAAAATCTATTTTATCACCCTTTTTATAATATCCAGGAATGGGATGCGATAATGTTATTAAACTATTATTTGGAGCAGTAGTTGCATAAAAGACAAGAACTTAGCCATGCATTGTATAAGGTGTATTCATCTTCAAATATCTATTGTATGTTTGCATGTATATCACTATTTTCATTGATGTCTCTACCTACCAACTATAATGACTGACAAAAATTCACATTCCACTATGCTTTGATGGATATCCAATATACCTTGTTTCAGATATCCCATTTTGGCACAAGTAGGGAGGATGATGAAAAAGGTGGTTGAATGCTAGAAAAGGGAGGATGCTAGCAAAGGTTTTTTCTTTATTAGAGGTAAGAACATTCACATTAATATATTAGATGAAGCTAAAAGTAAACTATCTCCACTCAATAACAATATAAGAATTTAAAACTTGGAACAATAGATGAATTTGTATTCAAAATTTCTAATCTTAGTTTTGTCTCCCTTGATTGCACAAATGAAGGTCTTTATTTTTTTATGCCACAACCTTATTATTAAGGGGAATGAGCCACTTGTAAAGGATTTACCAATGCATTACATCATTTTCTTCATCCTTATGTTGCACATTTAATAACTTCACCATTGAGTTTAGAGTATCATTAGTCATCCCCCCTTAGGTTTTTCTACCCTTTAACTATAAATGGAAAAAATTGAAATCATGTTTAATGGAAAGTACTAGTATACATGGTATGATCATTCTTTAAAGGGTACTAGCTCAATGGAAGAGCACCTACTTTACAAGTGAGAGGATGGTGGTTCAATTCCATCATACCCTAATATGACTAGATAAATGAGTAAATAAATGACCAAATCAATGATCAAATAAATGATCAAATAAATGACTAGATAAATGACTAAATAAATGACCAAATAAATGACCAAATAAATGACTAAATAAATGACTAAATCAATGACCAAATAAATGACTAAATAAATGAATAAATAAATGACCAAATAAATGACTAAATAAATGACTAAATAAATGACCAAACCAATGACCAAAATAGTTTAGTCATAAATTTGGTCGTGAGATAAATGACCGGCAATAAACTACTATTGGTCACGTGACCAAAATTAGTCATTTATCTACAATTTTAAGTAGTTTATTTAGTCATATATTGTTGTTTTTGTACTAGTGAATGCACATATCCAATTATGTAATCTGACTTTCTTTGCTTGTTCATCACCTTCAAAAGTAGATTGTAAAGCTAACCAAATTTAATGAGATGTTTTTAAATATTTTACCTGACTGTACTCATTCTCTAGAAGGGCTGACAAGAGTGCTTCTCTAGCAAGTATGTTACAAATGAATAGATCTCTTTCATCATTAGTACATGTTTCAATGTTATCTTCATCAATGATAGTATTCTTATTCTTTGTAATCAACCAATAACCTAGTCCTAAACATAGTAGATGTGTCTTCATGTTTTCTTTCCAACTGTCAAAATTTACTCCATCAAACTTAGGGCTTTCTTTCCAAAAATTCACCATGGATCTCCTTAAGCTATTAAACTTTTCTTTCAAGGACCTGCCGCTCTCATACCACTCTCATACCAATTGTTAGAAAGTAAAGTCGACCAAGATAACTGAGAGGGGGGGGGGTGAATCAGTTATTAGATAAATATAACTTTTATAAACTTCAATAGATTTTAACCTGTACACACTAAATAGTGCACTTCTCTAAGTCATTACTTCCAAGGGAATCCATGGATGGGAAACCTTGAGAAAGTGACCTAGAGCTCCCTAAGCATGGAGTCACAAGGATGTTGATGGTGCTCTCAGCTAGAGCTATTGAAGCATGTAACCTTTCTAGTAAACCACACAATGAGAGATTCAAAGAGACAAGGGCAAGAAGGCCAATATCCTCAAGAATCAAGAATGAAAATGCAATACAACTACACTAAGAATGAAGATGCAAGCTAAGCTATGAAAGGAAAGTATTACAAATCCTTACTAATTAAGCTATGTGAGCTAATCTAAAGCATAAAAGAAACTAAGCTAGAAAGCATAAACATCAAGCTAAGATGAAATAATGAAAGCTAAATGCATGAAGATCTCCAAAGCTCCAAAATCTCCAATAAATCCTCTAGCATAAGATTAGCATTAAAAGTTGGGATCCTAGAATGAGAAAAGAGCTCTCCTTTTAAAAGAATTGAAAAGGAAAGGACCATGGAGATTAAGAGGCAAAAGATTTAATCAAGGGTGGAGCTTGAAAGAGGAGAAATCCATGTGTACAAATATCCTCCAATGAGAAAATAAGAGTTGACTTTTGTGTCCATATGAGACAAAAAGGCCTTTAATTCTTTTTATAAAATAAGAATAGTGCTTTATTTGTGCAACTTAGGATAAGAAGAAAAGTGGGGGCTTTTTATTTAATAAAAGGGGAGGTAATTCCTTTTAATTAAATAAAGACTTAGGATAAAATGGTTAACCCATAGAAAATAATCGAATAAATGATAGAAATAGGTTTTGATCAAGGAAATTTATATTTGAAAAATGTTGATTTTTGAAAATACTGATTCAGGGGTTTGATAAATTGCTAAATGGGGGCCCAAAGTCTAGGTGACCATTTTAGGGTGCATACATTTGCCCCTCTTTGACTAATGTGAGATCGATTTGGGATCACATGTGGTCAAAGAATGGAATTGAAATGTGAGATCGATTTGGAATCACAAAAACAACCGAAATGTGTGTTCGATGGATGGGAACACATCAGGACAAAGATAAGCATGAGCTAACAAAGATAAGCTAAAAGACAAGACCAACACTTCTATAAATAGGAGATTGTCAAGTCTCAAATAAGAGTTAAGAATCTCAAGCAAGGTTTGATTGATAATTTGAATCAAGGGTTGAAGCTGATAGGTACTACCCCCTCAGAATCAAAATCAAAATCAGGTAGAGAAGAGACAATGAATTGATAAATCTGATCAAATCACTAGAAATCATAATCAAAGGTGAAAGATGATAGGATAACCATCAAGTAGTGAAGATATGCCCCAGTTTGACTAGGTTTGATTGAGAAAGATATAGGATAAAAATGAAGTCAAACCTCAGAGAGATGAAGTGAATGAATGAAAGACCAGAAGTTTGAAAGAGATGGGGATGAAGAAATGAAGATGCCCCAACAAAGATCAAAGGATCAAGCCTCAAATGGTCAGCCAACTATGTAGAAGGAGGAGAAAAGTTTGAAATGTGATTTTGACTATCAAGATGAACTTAGATTTTTATTTCAATCCCAAAAATGGATCCAGGATGTCAAAATTAGCTAGGGGTGCAATTTTTGCACAATTTTGAGATGTTTTGCAAATATGTCAAAAAGTCAAAATTTTGTAAAAGGGGGTAAAAAGGTCATTTTCAAATCATTTGTCTTTTGTGATTTGAGAACGTTTAGAGTTTAGAGAGAGAAAATGGCCCAGCAAGTAGTGATTTTGGTACACAAACATCGATTTGAGCACACCCAGTTGCACAACCGACCTCCTCAGTATGGTGCTCCGGTAAGTTTTTAGAAAAACTCACCCTTTTGAGTCATTTATGAGCATATTTATATCATTTAAACACATTTTTAATTATTTTAAAATATTTCAAATTTCACTCATGCAAAATTTCATACGATAGTTAATAAGTATTGCACCCCTTTGATAATATTTATCGTGCGATAGTTCGTGGGTCGACATAGTCTCGTATAGGTGTCAAATCTAGTATCGCATGATACTAAATGAAACATCATGCCATCCTATGTGAATTATCGCACTTGAAAATATTATCACACTGCTATTGAGGAAAATATCACATGATACTTTATCAAAAAATAGTATCTCACTAGAGTAAGAAATATGACATGTTTTAAATTTTGAGCAATATAACATGGGTCTAGACAATGTTTGCATTTAAGATATTTTGTATTGATTTTATACATCCATCATGATATGTTCTAACATCTGATATGGGGTTATGGCTTGAAGGAGAACTTTCTAGTGCTCCTCATTAGAGCACCGAGAGTGACCGGGTTACGCTATGTCTGAGATCTTGTTGATCTGGGATGAGCAAACTTGGGGGATATAGGTTTCAAGTACTTCCTACAGATGCCCCATATTTAGGTAGATCATGGACTACTGACAGCGTTGGCTGAGAGGTGGCACAATGAGCATAACACCTTTCACTTGCCAACCGGAGAGGCCATGATTACCCTAAGGATGTCTATCAGATCCTTCGAGTGCCTAGCCATGGAGATCTAGTGAGTATCATCATGTTTATAGATGTTCATTGATGTAAAGTTTCCTTATGATAGAAAATGATATGATTTGTGTGTTGGAAAAAGTATACTATGATCAGGATCCGACCGAGGGATGACAGGTCATCCAGGACATGTTCCAGGATGTTACCATTATTGATAGACACCTCAGCTAGGATTTGTTGATGGAAGAGTTGGGCAGAGATTTCCCAATTCTATGCATAGTATGTTCTATAGTTGCACAAGCATTGATTATCGACAGGAGCCAAAGAGGGTTCCCATTGGGCTGGGGCAGGTTGGTTGTAGATCTAATAGCACACCCATGACGGATGGCATGGGGCCCAACCATCCTAGCTGAAATGTACCATGAGCTCCATGAGATCATCTATAGGGAGAGAAAGACATGGGCATGTAGTGCAGTATTAGCACAAGTATGGGCATGGGAGCACATCACCATTATGCACCCACATGTGCACCCTAGGGAGCAAAAATGCCTCTACATCTATAGGTACATAGGATTCCTTTCACAGCCACATAGCAGAGATGTGACATATTACTAGAGGCTACTGGATGAGCTCACATCATTTTAGTGGAGACTATACAGGGCCTATGAGTAGTGGGGTGATCAAGAGCGGGAGCTAGGATACATGTTGTGCAGTCGGCCACTAGTAGGTTGGCACACTGAGATAGTTGAGTGCTTCATGATCACCCAAGTCTGGAGATAGTTTGGGTGGCAACAGAGGGTGCCCATAGAGACCACTACCTATGCTCGGGTTAGGGATGAGGAGGGAAAGGGATGGCTATCAATGTTGTACTACCAACAGGCAGTACAGGATCTTGCAGGGATACACAACGAGCCATGGGACTATCTCCCAAACATGGTAGATGCAGGTGCAGATGTAGCCTACCGGGAAGAGTGGTGGAGCTATCCATTCCCATGGTTTACTATACCTGATGCATAGCCGGTGGCATAGGGTGGTGATGGGGATGATGGAGATGGGGGAGACAAGGGAGGTGGAGGGAGAGTTAGGGAGACAGGATAGGGGTCTTGATCTAGTGGCTAGAAATGGTCACAGAGATAGGCTTCTGATGATGAGGGAGAGGATGCAGTGAGCCTAATTCATCGATGGGTGGATGCTAAGTAGGATCAGCCTGCATGGGGAGGAGGAGAGGATCTCAGGGCAATGATCCAGGCTTTGGAGATGAAGATTCAATAGCTGAGGATTACCATTTTTGTGAGAGATCAGTAGCTAACTGATCTATGAGTTGAGATAGATTGATGGAAGAGGGCAGCATAGGCTGACACAACAGAGATTTAGAGGGAGGCAACATGAGCTGCTTACTATCATGGTCTCTACATATAGGTTGTACCTAAGGGATAGAGAGCACCACTCTACTCTAAGAGGGCTAGGAGATCTAACATGGTACCTGACAGGGCAGCGGCACCACCTCCACCACCACCATGTAATGGGGAGACTCAAACTTAGGTCTAGGGTGGTAGATGTATAGAGACATATCCTGGGACATTATCCAAATTTTGGATCCCACATTGTATTTTATATCATGACATTTATATATATTAGATTTACTATATTTGTGATATATCTTGTGTACTTGTCCCACCTGTGATGGATGTTTCAGTTGTATATTATCTTGTCATATTGCTCAAAATGTATGATGTATATGCTCATGTATAATCTCTCTCATAGATGTATGTTTAGTTCTCATGTTTATGATATAGACTCATGTTTCTGAAAATGATCTCTTTGTGATATAGATATGATGATAAGATTAACCCCTTGTGATGACAAGAAAAGGATGTGATGTGAAAGACAAGGAGTGAGAGACATGATCAAGAAAAAGGTGAAAGGTGAGCGCAGTTGATCGACAAGTCCATGAAAGATGAAAGGAGAGCTCTCTCCATATGCAAGATGCAAAACTAACTATCATGAACCTAAAAATGCAAGCTACTATGAAAAGTGGTTTACTTGTAAGGTCACAAAGCTTTTAGACTCTAATATTCATCATTGAGCATTATTGGTAGCGTTGCAAGATCATACAATGCACACTAGTATGACTATGTGAATCTGAATATGATCTATATTAGATAGATATGTGGGAATCCCACCTAGGCACCAAAGACATATAAGTCAAGATGACTAGTGCAGTGAGATTTCCTAAGTTTAATATGGAAAGATTATACTTGCATCAAGACACAAGGAAAGTCAAGATGGCTATAAGTATGCACTTGCAAAAATAGTCAAGGATAATACCTTGTAAACCCTAATGTCAAGTGGAACAAGCATAAATGCTAACGATAATTAGGACCAACAAAATATAACCACAAGAAGAAAAAGAAATAAAACATGTCCTCATGCCCCTAGTCTTCTAGCTCAGCATCATCGAAAACTATTAGGGAGAGAACACTCATCAAAGAAATAATCATAGACAACACACAAAGATATAAAGTCAAACAAGTCTCAGTGAGTTGAGTGTTTAAGTGCATGTGTGTAGGTCATAGAGTCAAACTTTGAGTATCACATCTGCCAGTGAGAAATATCATATCATGCTAGACTACAGATAAGATATCTGATAAGTGTGGAGAAACACTTGACGCTAGGGTAGTGTAAAAAACACAGTTGGGGTGGTGTTGAAAAACACCGTTTGCATGATGTCCTAAAGACCAACGCATCCTAGAGACCAAAGCTAACATAGTTATGCCCCCAAGACAAAGACAAAGACCAATTCCAATCTAAGGCAACAAGGTCAAGGCATGATGGAGAAAAGGCTAAGTGTCAAGGATGCATGCTAAGAAACAAGGGTGCAAAGGCCTCAAGTAGCACCTGTTTCCAGGTTTTCACCACTTGAAGATTTTTTGGTTTTTTTGCAATTATTTTGTATTTTTGCTACCAAGGCACCTATTTCTAAGTTTTCACCAAGGCACTTTTTCTATTTTTTTTGAATTTTTTGAATATTTTGATTTTTTTGTATTTTTTCAGGACTTTATATGCTTTTAAAGATTTTTTAGTATCATATATGAATTTTTTTGAAATTTTTTTAGGATCAATAAATATGTACAAAGGATGCCCCTAGATAGAATGAGCATCAAACTCCCAAGCAAGGTCACATCATGTAGTCCCAATTTCTAGCAAGGTGGAGGACAAGAGGGAATAACAAGCTAGTGGAAGAGATGGAAGGCAAGAGAATGAAGGAGAATGAAGGAAAGAAATCCTCAATGGAAAACTCCTCAAGAGTACCCAAGCTAGGGAAAAAATGTCATGTAAAGCACATTTAGACAAGCAATGAAAGGCCAACATAGGATAATTCAAAGCATAATGAAAAAGATGGAAAAGATGCCATCCAAAGGAGTAGACATGTCAAGAGGATTCATAGCATCATGTTTTTACTCTTTTTTATTAGATCAAGACCAAGGGGAAAAGAATAGGAAAATGATAGAATGAATGTAGGGAAATAAATATGAAGGCTAAACATGAATGGAATGAAAGAAAGATAATCTTAAGATAGCTCACAAGATAGCCAAATTTTTGTATATATAAGGTCAACATTGCCAAGATCAAAGAGAGAAAACAGAATGGATGAAATATGTAGAAGAACTACGTATGATGCTTGATTGCCAGGTTTTTATCATGGTACTTATCCAAGGTACCACAAGGGAGTGGTTTTCACCATAGGATGAATTTATTTCTCTTTACTTTTGCTACCAAGGCACCTATTTCCAAGTTTCCACCAAGGCATATTTTGAATATTTTGAATATTTTTTTTTTTTGAATTTTTTCCATTTTTTTATGTGTTTTAGAAGAAGGAAAGCTTTTTAGATAATTCTCCTTGAAAGGATAAACCATGATATGCCATATATTCAAAATGATATGCTCAAAGATGCTAAGAGGGAAAGGAAGATGGAAGAGAAAAATGGAGGATAAGGTTTTATGTAAAGCAAGTGAGGTTGGAAGATAGGAGGAATAGGCAAATGAATAAAAAAGATAGAAGGTAGAAGGATAATCAATTTAAAGATTGTTAAAGGGTAGATGGAAAGGAAGGAAAGATCAACATCAACACACACCTTGAAGGGTGGTGAGAGGATGGAGGAAATGTGAATGAAGGAATACGAGAAGGAATATGATGAATGTTTAGCAGAAGTTGTGGTTCAGGTGCATGGAATGGAAGAATGTTTTTAGAAAAAGATGAGGCAGAAGCCTTTGGAAGCTTGAATGTCAAATTCACTTTTTGTTCAATATTAGCCTCTTTCAAGAGAGACTTTGGAATCCATATAGCCTTAGGTTTTTCATTTATTTTTGATGATTTAAAGAGAATATCTTCAATGATGGATTTTGGAACCCATACTTGTCTTGTAGTTTTCTTCTTAGATATGTCTTTTGACTTTATGCCTCATTGTCAATTAGAGGAAACATGGTGATCTTTTTTTTTTTATGGATTCTTGTATTGCTTCTTTTTCTTGTATTGAATATTCAAGTTACTTCCAAAAGACTTGGGACTTATGGAAGAAGGAGCATATGACTATTCTAGATGGGTGGATGGATGAAAAGGATTCAAGGGTATGCATCTATGTTGATCTTGAGGAAAGATAGAAGATGGAGGGACATAAGGACCCAAGATGGATGATGAATTAGGAGAGTTAGGAGGGGAAAGTGAATATACATAAGGGCCTAAGATGGAAGGAAGACATGAAGCCCTTAGTATAGGTGGAGGAGGTCCAAGGATGGACGTGGAAGATACAAAAGGATAATCAATAAGTTCATCAACATCTATATGACAACCAAGGACATCAGCATCTTTAGAGTGAGCATTAGGATTTGCAATAGGATCATGAACATCTTGAATAGGAGCAACTTCTTTGATAGGATTGTTCAAAGCTTGAAAAGACTTAGGAAGAGTAGAAAGTGGAAGCGAACATGGAGTGGTAGAACAAGAAGATGGAAGGCTTTGATCTTGACAAGGAGCTTCTTGACCTTTGATAGGCTTAACATTGGAAGTGACAACACTATTTTTAATAACCTTAATGCAAGTATCATCTTTGGAAAGTGCAAGTGTAGTAAGGTTATTTTGATTATCAATAAGCTCAACAACGTAAGTAGTAGCTTGATCTTGCTTAGGGAAAGACTTAAGACTTGGTGGAATGAATGAGGAAGGGCATAGAGGATCAAAAGGACCATGAAATAGATAAGAGACATCATGAAAAGAATTGGATGACATGGAGGGTTCTTGATCTTTATCTTTGTTTATGTTCTTTTCTTTATTTTTAGAGTCCTCTTGACATGGAGCCACTTCTAAGGACAAGGAAACATGTTGGAATTGTATGGAAGACTTTGGAAGAGATGGTGAAGGATGAGCTGAAGTAGGCATTATAGAATATAAGGGCTTAGGCTCTTTATGTTTAGTATTATTGAAAGTATTTTTAGCCAAGTGAAGGTTAGCTTGAGTTTCTTTAAGAGGTAGCCCTTGAGGATAACTATAGGGAATTGCATGAAAAGCATTAGGACTTTTGTTGGATGAAGGATCTGTGAAAGATTTGAAAGACTCAGAAGCTTTAGGAGATGTATGGGTATTGGTAGAAGGGAACCATCACAAAACAAAGGTTCATCATTAACATAATCTTGCTTGAGAGTGTAATCTTAAGTTTTAGCATGAGAGTTCTTAGAGGAAGGATTCTTATAATATTTACGTTTCAAATTAGTGTGGTACATTTTATATTCCTCAATAGAAGTAGATGTATCATCTAGGTATTGTACAGAAATCATCAAAATCTCTTTCAAAATTATAATCATATGTGTTGGCTTTTTTCCTTGTAGGACCAAGATTGAATCAAATAGTTGGGCTCAGAACACTAGTTAGGCACTCACGCTTGACAAGGAAAACAAACCAATTTATGAGGATAAAGAGAAATCCTCCTTCTACTTCGAGCTCCTCATTCACTCAAGAAGGTATTACCTTGTCTGCACATTCAAGACACCTCATGACAAACCAAAGGCCTGCAAATAAATTTATGTGGAATGGTTCTCAAACTCCTAGGTATCGTGTACCTCAATCAAGCCAATATCTCATGCAATAGCCCTACTTGCATGGAGTGAGTATGAAAACTAGAGACCTATCCTAACAACAGTAAAGGGAAAGGGTGGGACAGAAATGAGATGATTTTAAAATGTGATTGAAAGGTCCCCTGAGATACCCTAAGTCCCTGATAGACCAGTGCCTTATCCAATAGGCCACAAAGTCAAATACCCTACTACAAGAGACAGCTATGAAACAAGAACACAATATGCTCAATGTGTTGATGCCTGACATCAATCACACACCATGACCAAACCTCAACTTAACACCCACCTGTGCATTCAAACATGTTATTATCCATCAAAAGATTTTAACCCTCCCCTTAGAAGAGACCTATGAATTAGATAATACATTAACCAGCATCCACTAGAAGACAAGCATGACCTATCTTTGATATTTCAGCTCATACATGCATAAACACTAACCCTGAACCAGTTACCTCTATGAAGATAACTCCACTTGTAAACACTTAAGCAATACAAGCAGAAAAATTAGACACCCTTGATGTATGATTAATGCATTCAGAATTCAAATGGAGATAGTTCAGTATAGTAAGAGAAAATTGAATCCTCATACATGAGACAAATCTATTGTAGCATGCATTGTATTCTCTGAACCAACAATGGAGGTAGAACACCTTATATGCAGAGAGAAGGGGAAAATCTACAGGATAGAACCTCTCATGGAACTAGAAAGGAACTCTAAGCTAGAACCCTTTGAAAATTAGCAAAAACAACATATAACCCTAGCTGCCTTGGAATTCTCAGAGAGAATGCAACAAGCTATGGATAGCTAGGGCTAGTGTTTCAACTACTCAACCCACCAGAAAAATACATCAAAATTTATTACAGGGGCAGGAAACCAAGAAATCTTAGAGAAATAGATCAAACATGACCTCTAATCATCATAATTCTTAGAACAAAGCATAGAAGATCATTGATCTATCAAGAGAGCACATCAAAACAACCACACTCAAAACATGCCTCAAGCCAACAAAACTATCCTCCTCCACATCGCTCAAATCCCTGCAAACAATCATGGCACCCTGGACCACACTGCAATGGTAGAGAAATTCAAATTCACCAACTCTAGCCTCCTTTGTCATCAATTTTGGTCCTTACAGATAGCTGGAAATGTTCACAAAGATTCACATTTAAATCTTCAATGGTCACCATGCGCTCACGGGCTTTAAGTCTTTTAATCATTCACCCCAGTCACGCAACCACGTAGTCCTAACTCATCACCATAGGAAACTGTCTCAAAATTATACTTGGTCGCATGATCGCATAACCCAAAAATGGGTTATGTGAACATGCGACAACCTACAAACTGTAACCACAAATAAAACTGCCACCGCCATGGAAACCGTCACCGAAACCTGCCACGGCACAACTCTGCAACTGTGAATAAGGACATGTGTCAGCCGGTCGCATGATTGCATAGCCAAAGAATGGGCTATGCGATCATGTGATAGCCAACCAAAGGCTATCACATGTCCGCCAAGGGGCCCAAAATGAACAAACCGTCGGCACTAAATTGGACGATGGGCGCATGATCGCATGGGAATGGAATATTCCATGTGATCATATGCCAACCATAGATCTTTGATCATCAACACAAGCCCCACCAAAACACTACAACATCATCACATGGACCAATAGGAAGATTCCACATCACCACCTATTGGCCAATCAAGAACACCCATGTGCTAGAAACATTGGCCCCACCAACTAACTGCCAAGCATTCAGTGACTACGCGACTAACTATCGCTGAGTCACTGGATGCTAATTCCTTAACTGCCAGAATTGAGAGATTGTGTGACTAAAGAGAAATAGACCACCCGCCAAGTCATTGAATGCTAAGGGGATAACCGCCAGAAACTAGTGAATAGGAGATAACCACAAGTCGCCAAGTCACATAATGGAGACATAACCGCTAGCCAAGATGAACAATAGGAAGAACCAGACCCACACAGATAGGTGGCAAATGATCACATGATCACATGTGAGAGAATTCTAACATGTGGCCATGTGATATCCAATCAAAGAAGAGCCTCCGTAAACCCGGGCCCACCCATCGCACCTGCGTAGTTAAGGGAACACAACAAATAAGGAACTAGTGCGAGGTCAAAAACACACAATGTTTTTGACATGGAGAGAGACCGAAAACACATAGAGTTTTTGACACCAAAGAATAAGCACCAAAAAGTAGGAAGCACAGGGTCAAAAACAATGAAGGTTGAAAACACACAGGACTTTTGGAAACACTATGGGTTTTCAACACTGTGGCAAATTTTGAAATACTTCCCGCGGACCTTCAAATTTTAATAACTTTCTGGGCTCTATGAATTTGGAGATGTAGTTTGGACCAGAGCAAGGAGACAACAAATAAAGAGCACAAGGGAGGACAATTAACAAAAACATTGCAGGGAACAGGCCAATCTCATAAGATTTTTGTTATGACAAAAAAATGGCCTAACAGTGGCTCTATCTGGGGATGATGGGTAACTTGTGCCCATGTGAGAAATCAAGATTTTTGGGAGAGAAAACCACCAACTGGACAAAAAGGTAGGGACCACAAAAAACACAGGGAACAAGTCAGGAAAGAAACACACAGTAGGAAAGGGAAAGAATATTTACAAAGTGTACATTTTATACAGAAATCTGCAGCAACAAACAAGAGTTAGTTCTTGCCTCTATCAAAAACTTGATTTTCATTTTTTCCTCCATGAGGAACACCAGACATTTTGTTTTCATTTATCTCCATAGGCTTGTCAACATGTTCAACTAGAAAATCAAGAAGAACAAAGAAGCTTTCTTCACAGTGCATGTAAAAACTTTTGGTACTATCTCTATCCTGCTCACTATGAAAGTATGATCCATCATGCCAATGGTCAGCAACTCTATATTGAAATTGATCTTCACCTACTGACACATGCATGCTATCAACTGGAAACACAAAAACCTCATACTCTGCCTGCAGAAAGGCCTCATCTAAATCCTGTCTTTGCATTTCCATAGATGTAACTGGCTAGACCTCAAAAGAATAGTTAGATTGATACCCACAGATGGAAAATGAACGCCCTGAATCAACTGGATCTGAAAACTCTACATGCTCCTCAAAAAAAGGATTGAAAACTTCATGCAATACACCTTGTTGAACATCATGACAAAAAATGGGCTGAGAATCAAATTCTTCATCATATAAAGGATTGGAAAACACCTTAAAATCAGCATCCATCTCAACCTAATGGAGGCTCCTAGCACATGAAGAAAAATTAGAGCCATATGAAGACTCACTGATATCACATTGAATTATTTTTTCTTTATCTTCATACCCTGAGGATTAATCATCCTCAGCATCTTCACTATCCAAAGAATGTTCACTTCCATCATCACTTTCCTCTTCCCATGTTGCATCTGATTCATATGAAGACACCACACCCTCACTGTCTTCATCACTCTCAACATCAACACTTAAGGACATGACCCTAAGTTCATCCTCAAGCTCAAGGAAACCATCACTAAGTATCCAATCCCTAACACATATGTAATGCTCTTCCCACAAAGCATCTGACCAACTGGTTGACTCATGAAAACAAAGCTCCAAGAATAAACTAATGAACTTAGATTCAGAAAACTTAACATCCTCAGGAAGCTCATCATACACCTCATAAAATATATCATAAAATAGAGATATGGATAAATCTTTTTTGCATCCTACCTTCAACCTTACTAATCTCATATAATCTCTAAGGATGCCTTGCTCAAGGAAAGTCAGCTCCTCCTCAAGCTTACCCATTAAACTTACTGCAATACTTCCATATAATTTTGCAAAGCTGCAACTAAAAACTTGAAGTATGCTAACCTCTAATCACACCTTACTCCTTTCTTTGTGCTTGACCACTTAATAAGGAGACATTTAAAACTTGAAAAATACCTAGGAAATCTGCAGCAAAAGACCTTTGGCTAGAAGGCAGGGCAGATCTAGAGCTCACCTATAGCTCCATCAGGTAACTTTAAAATACAGAGCTGCCACCTCCTTGAGAGGAAAATATTTCATTATTTCTTCTTCCAACTAGCACAAAGCTACACCAGGTATACACACTATTTATTAGGAGGAACACTGATCAAACAGAGACAAATCAGAGCCGCCACTCACAACTAGGTGAGAAAATTTTGCAAATGCTTGTTTTTATATTTTAGACTCTATTCTACACTCTCCCCAAAAGAGCCACCATTTTATTGGCTTTTTTCCTTACAAGACCAAGCTTGAATCAAATAGCTGGGCTCAGAACACTAGTTAGGCACTCATGCTTGACAAGGAAAACAAACCAATTGATGAGGATAAAGAGAAATCCTCCTTCTACTTCGAGCTCCACATTCACTCAGATGGGTATTGCCTTGTCTGCACATTCAAGACACCTCATGACAAACCAAAGACCTGTAGACAAATTTTTATGGAATGGTTCTCAAACTCCTAGGTATCCTATACCTCAATGAAGCCAATATCTCATGCAATAGCCCTACTTGCATGGAGTGAGTATGAAAACTAGAGACCTATCCTAACTACAGTAAAGGGAAAGGGTGGGATAGAAATGAGATGATTTTAAAATGTGATTGAAAGGTCCCCTGAGATACCCTAAGTCCCTGATAGACCAGTGCCTTATCCAATGGGCCACAGAGTCAAATACCCTACTGCAAGAGACAGCTATGAAACAAGAACACAATATGCTCAATGTGTTGATGCCTGACATCAATCTCACACCATGACCAAACCTCAACTTAACACCCACCTATGCATTCAAACATGTTATTATCAAAAGATTTTAACCCTCCCCTTAGAAGAGACCTATGAATTAGATAATACATTAACCAGCATCCACTAGAAGACAAGCATGACCTATCTTTGATATTTCAGCTCATACATGCATAAACACTAACCCTGAACCAGTTACCTCTACGAAGATAACTCTACTTGCAAACACTTAGGCAATACAAGAAGAAAAACTAGACACCCTTGATGTATGATTAATGCATTCAAAATTCAAATGGAGATAGTTCAGTACAGTAAGAACAAATTGAATCCTCATACATAAGACAAATCTCCTGCAGCATGCATTGTATTCTCTGAACCAACAATGGAGACAGAACACCCTCTATGCAGAGAGAAGGAAAAAATCTGCAAGACAAAACCTCTCATGGAACCAGAAAGGAACTTTAAGCCAGAACCCTTTGAAAATTAGCAAAAACAACATATACCCCTAGTTGCCTTGGAATTCTCAGAGAGAATGCAACAAGCTACGGACAATTAGGGCTAGAGTTTCAACTACTCAACCCACCAAAAAATACATCAAAATTTATTACAGGGGTAGGAAACTAAGAAATTTTAGAGAAATAGATCAAAGGCGACCTCTAATCATCATAATTCTTAGAACAGAGCATAGAAGATCACTGATCTATCAAGAGAGCACATCAAAACAACCACCCTAAAAACACACCTTGAGCCAACAAAACTATCCTCCTCCACATGACACAAATCCCTACAAACAATCATGGCACCCTGGACCACACTAGAATGGTGGAGAAATTCAAATTCACCAACTCTAGCCTCCTCTGTCATCAATTTTGGTCCTTACAGGTCACTGGAAACATTCATAGAGATTCACATTTAAATCTGCAATGGTCACCATGCACTCGCAGGATTTAAGTCTTTTAATCATTCACCCCAGTCGCGCAACCGCATAGTCCTAACTCACCGCCACAGGAAACCAGCTCAAAATTATGCTTGGTCGCATGATCGCATAACCCAGAAATGGGTTATGCGAACATGCGACAATCCACAAATGGTAACCACCAATAAAACTGCCGCCACCATGGAAACCATCACCGAAACCTGCCATGGCACAACTCTGCAACCACAAACAAGGAAATGTGTTGGCCGGTCACATGATCACATAGCTAAAGAATGGGCTATGTGATCATGTGATAGCCAACCAAAGGCTACCACATGTCTGCCAGCGGGCCCAAAATGAACAAACTATTAGCACCAAATCGGATGGTGGGCGCATGATCACATGGGCATGAAATATTTCATGTGATCATACACCGATCGTAGATCTTTGATCATCAACACAAGGCCTACCAAGACACCACCACATCATGACATAGACTAATAAGAAGATGCCACATCACCACCCGTCAGCCAATTAGGAATGCCCATGTGCTGGAAACACTGGCCCCACTGACTAACTACCAAGCATTCAGCGACTACGTGACTAACTATCACTGAGTCACTGGATGCTAGCCACTTGACCACTAGAATCAAGAGATTGTGTGACTGAAGAGAAATAGACCACCCACCAAGTCATTGAATGCTAAGGGGATAACTGCCAAAAACCAGCGAACGGGAGATAACCACAAGTGGCCAAGTCACAGAATGGAGACATAACCGCCAGCCAAGATGAACAATAGGAAGAACCAGACCCACATGGATAGGTGGCAAGTGGTTGCATGATCGCATGTCAAAGAAGTCTGACATGTGGCCATGCGACAGTCAATCAGAGAAGAGCCTTCATAAAACTAGGCCCACCCATTGCACCTGTGCATTTGAGGGAACACAACAAACAAGGAACTAGTGCGAGGTCAAAAACACACAATGTTTTTGACACGGAGAGAGACCAAAAACACACAGAGTTTTTGATGCTAAAGAATAAGCACACAAAAGTAGGAAGCACAGGGTCAAAAAAAACAAAGGCCGAAAATAGATAGACCGAAAACACATAGGACTTTTGAAAACACTATGGGTTTCCAACACTGTTCCAGATTTTGAAATACTTCCCGTAGACCTTCAAATTTTAATAACTTTCTGGGCTCTGTGAATTTGGAGATGCAGTTTGGACCAGAGCAAGGTGACAACAAATAAAGAGCATGAGGGATGACAATTAACAAAAACATTGCAGGGAACATGCCAATCTCATAAAATTTTTGTTATGAGAAAAAATTGGCCTAACAATATGGATCACCATCATGATCTATCCAATGTGACGACCCATTTCCAATAAGCATGAGCACATGATGAGGAGGACCCTTAGGAATAGAGGTGTCATAAGTAGCACTACATTGTCCATCATCATAGTCATCATAGTCATCAAAGATGAGCATGCCACTCTTCATGGAAGAGGTATCACAAGGGCTATCATATTGCTCATAATGTTATGTCTTGAGAAGAGAAGTAAGACTCTTGGGAGAAGTAGAAGAGGAAAGTGAAGACCTAGTGGAAGAAGAAGATTTGGATAATGGGGAATGCGAATAATGTCTAGAAGATTCATGGTAAGACTTGGAAGATGAGGAAGAATGAGAAGAATTAGAAGATGAAAAATGTTTGGAAGAAGGAGGTCATGATAGAATCATGTCTATGATCCTAGCAAAGGCATCTGATTCACTCGATTTTTCTTTTAGTTTTGTCATAAATTTATCACCAATGAGATTTTTGGAGGAATAATACTCTTCAAATTGAGAAATGAGTTTAAGATCATCTATTTTTAAGAGAGGTTCCATAGCAAGATAGTTGAAATTCATGGTTCTGGAAGAGGAGAAATCAAGCATGGAAGAGACAGAAGAGATGAATAGAAGGTAGACTAGATAATAAGAAGACGTGAAGAGTTTAGGAAGAAAAGGGAGATGTGGAAGAAAGAAGACCAAGAGTCATTTTGTACAAATTTATACCATTTAAGTTCATTTGAATGTTGAGCAACATGTCATAGCACCTAAGATTTGACCTAGATCGACCAAGGGAGATTGGAAATAGGACACAAATCAGCTTCAAATCGTAGACAATTGTGAGGCAGCAAAATAACTCTGTGCGATAGCTCTTAGAGTAACAGGGTGATACAATTTTCTAGTGTGATATTTCACAAGAAGTAGTGTGATATTTTTTAGGCAGTGCATGCGATATTATCTAGGCAAGCAATGCGATGGTTGTGCAGCAATGAAGTGTCACACAATAATTGACTAGATAGTGTGTAAATCTTAGTTTTGAAGGCAATTTGGTCAAAGTTGTAGTTTGGTAAGTTGAATTCCTCAATTTCAAGAATAGTACTAGTAGTAATCAGACATGTTTGCAAATAGTAGGTGATCAAACATGTCATAAAACACTTGCACAAGGGCAAAAGCAACCTTGCCAAGACAAGCAATTATGATATCAAAGCAATAAAATCTTATGAATGCTACCGTGATGTTTGATGTTTGAGAAAGTTTACATGGGTAGATCACAATGAGAAAAATTCAAACACTTACTAGCCTAAAAAGACAAAGACTCAATACTTAATAACTTGGCCCACACTTGATGTCCCATTGCCTCACACAAAGTGGTTTCCCACAATAGATATTGGCTTTATCGTGGAAGTTCCAATGACACAACCAAAGGAATACAGATGGTGAATAATCTTGGGGTGATCCAAGTTAGTCCACTAGGATCAATCTTTGCACTAAGAAGCTAAGCGAAAAAATAGGGTGGCTTCTATCTATGGTTCTTAGTAAGGGCTTTCATTCGTAATACCCCTCTTGCTCCCCAAAGAGACTCCTTACCTTGAGGCAAGTAATAGACCTCACGGCCACAAGAGTACCTTAAGCATTCTTGCTCAACATTTTTCTCATGGTCACAATCCCATGAGTACTCACATCAAGTGAAGACAAGTACTACGTCTACCAAGGTTTTGTGTCTTTGATAGCCTTGAGTTTATAGTGGGTCGGAATAGCCGATGAAAAGCTTTTCCCCACTTGCGTCATTCCTCTTGATTGCTCAAGAGTAGGCCCGCTAAAAGATTCTAAAACTAAATAAGGAGTGGATTAATCTTTGAGTTTTAAAATTTCTGGTTCACCTCAAGGGTGAAGAGCATACTCTCCTAGCTCAAAAATTTCTCCCAAACACACCAAGAAAAGGTTCAATTACCCTCTTGCTTTCAAAATCCAAAGATGGGTCAAGATTTCTATTTTACCACAAGGGTGATGATCATACTCTCCTACCACCAAAATATTCCTACAACAACATATTAAGTGCCTATGAAAAGAAACAACTAGTATATGCCACACTCAAAATGAAAGCAATTAAACAAGCACTTGATTGGTTTTTATGCTTTGGGCAGCCCTACAAGAAAGGATTAGTAGCCCTTGTGCATTTGGAGCTTTGACATGCATTCTTTTTGGCAAATATTCAAGCAATGAGAGCACCTACAAGAACAACTTGTTAGCCCCACAAAGATTAGTACATCAAAAACCAAGTACAATCTGAAAATTTATAAAAAAAAATTATATATAAAATTTAGGTCCACTTGGAGAAGGCATAACTTTCTCATCGTAGCTCTGAATTATGAACCATTTGATGTGTTGGAAAGGTATTCAACTAATCTTGAACTAAATTTTGGAAATTTTTCCCAAAAATGCACCGAAGACCCTCAAAATTGCAATTTACTAAAACATATGAAATTTTGGAAAAATTAGATTTCAGTATTTTCTCAATTTAATCCTAATCAATGAATCTCTATCCTAACATAGTAAGTCAAAACCAACAAGCAAAAAAATGCAAATCTTGCAAAGAAAGCACCAAAATCAGTCACTTCCAGGCTTGGGTGATAGTTATCTTAGCAGAAGAACCGTACGATACTTCGCAGTATACTGGTGCGATATTTCTTCTCTATGTAATAGTTTGTGATACCTGCATGCGACATAGAATAATATGACAGTGCTATAGAATCTTCAAGGGCACACAATACTTTAACTGGTAAAGTATAGCACTGATATACAAGGAACTTTCGTACGACACTAGAAGACTGTCACACAATAATTCTGTCAGAAAAATAGAGAGCCGAAACAACAAGCTAAAATGATGATGAAAAATTGATGGCAATGCATAAAAAGAAGGACAAAACAAGAGTGTTCTACCCCATGGTGGGTGCCAAAAATGTACACACTAAATAGTGCACTTCTCTAAGTCATTACTTCCAAAGGAATCCATGGATGGGAAACCTTGAGAAAGTGATGTAGAGCTCCCTAAGAATGGATTCACAAGGATGTTGATGGTGCTCTCAGCTAGAGCTATTGAAGCATACAACCTTGCTAGTAAACTACACAATGGGAGATTCAAAGAGATAAGGGAAAGAATTCCAATATCCTCAAGAATAAAGAATGAAAATACAATGCAACTACACTAAGAATGAAGATGCAAGCTAAGTTATGAAAGGAAAGTATTACAAATCCTTACTAATTCAGATATGTGAGCTAATATAAAGCATAAAGGAAACTAAGTTAGAAAGAATAAACATGAAGCTAAGATGCAAGAATGAAAGCTAAATGCATGAAGATCTCCAAAGCTCTAAAGTCTCCAAAAAATCCTGCAGCATAAGATTAGCATAAAGTGTTGGGATCCTAGAATGAGAAAAGAGCTCTCCTTTTAAAGGAATTGAAAAAGAATGGACCATGGAGATTAAGAGGCAAAAGATTTAATCAAGGGTGGAGCTTGAAAGAGGAGCAATCCATGCACACAAATATCCTCCAATGAGAAAATAAAAGTTGACTTTTGTGTGAATATGAGACAAAAAGGTCTTTTCTTCTTTTTATAAAATAAGAATAATGCTTTATTTGTACAACTTAAGATAAGAGAAAAAGTGGGGGCTTTTTATTTAATAAAAGGGAAGGGAATTCCTTTTAATTAAATAAAGATATGATAAAATGGTTAACCCATAGAAAATAATCTAATAAATGATATAAATAGGATTTGATCAAGGAAATTGATATTTGAAAAATGTGGATTTTTGAAAATACTAACTCAGGGGTTTGATAAATTATTGAATGGGGGCCCAAAGTCTAGGCAACCATTTTAGGGTGCATACATAAGCATGTAATAAATTTAACCAACAACCATAGAAAGATATACATGCACAATAAAACAATGACACAAGATATGTTGACTAGGGAACCTCTTGATCAAAGAATAAACCCCTGTGGGAATGATGCCCATAAAAGATGCACTAATATGAATATTCCTTGTGAAAGCATGGACTCTATTAGGAGTCTTATGAAATACATTTAGTACATATGAATCCCTGTTAAAAGATTCTAACTTTGTTAGGAGTTATGGAAGATAGAAGGACCCACTACCCAAACAACTTCAGGGTAAGATCACTGAACTCACTTTCCAAATAACCTTTGCATTACTCAACAGAATAATACAAAAATATTACTAACCTCAATAAATCAATATTCCTTCTCTGACTATGCCAAACCACACCACCTCCTTCAGATCTCAATACCAGATCTCAGTACTTCGCTTATACTCTTTCAACAATTTCACTTTCACAATTCCTTAAATTCATCACATTCCATATTAAAAAAAGGAATACATTATTTCCTTTATACCACAGTTAAGTAATTACAAATGAGTCGGCATACAAATTACAAAATAAAACTTTCCACATGTTACATTAAAATTACACAAAACTGTCAGCTTCCAATCAATATAATTCTACACTCATGCGACCTCAAATCTTGCATTGTCAACCACATCACTATCAACATGTCTCCAACTTCTCTCTAACTATGCATAACTAGATTCCATCTTGATTAGGCGATATCATCCGATTTTCACAAACCACTACTCAAGAACACTGCCTAAATACTGCTTCCACTAATTTCCTCATAAATTCCATGAATAAATGAATTACTATCTATGCTCTTAACCACAATCTAATAACACATCATAGAATAAGTCCTTAACTATGCATAGATTTATCTTCAATATCCCAAGTGCGCTAACTCAAACATTATCTGCTTCTCTACTAATCTTTAGTAGATCACTGTGTTGACATCAATGAAAATCACAGTCATGAATGAAAAGACAACTGCTATAGAATAGCTACTAATAGTCCCTCATAGGATATATTCAGTATTCATTCCTAACAAATTATAACATTTAATGGAAGAGAATTTGGATCCTCTCCCTTGGCCACCTGACCTTCCTCTGTAGCTACTCTTTTATCCTCTAACTTTTTTATTGTAGCCCCCTCTACTACTAGAGACTTCTCCTTCCTTCTTATTGAGTTTGGTCTCACTTTGAGTTCTTGGTTATATGGTTCTTCCTCCATATCTACCTCTATGGCCCCTAGTATCTCTACTCCTGCCTCTACCTTGGCTGCTTGTTTCATGCCTCATTTTGGGCTTCTCTTCTACCTTGAGAGCCAACTGATAGTATTGATGAACAATTTTGGGGCTCAATAGACTTATTTCTTCCTGAATGTTCCATCTTAGGCCATTTAGGCATCTAGCTACCTTTAGGCTCTCCTCTTCCAGTACATGTGAAGCAAGACATAATTTATGGAATTCCTCAGTGTAACCACTTACTTCTAGGTCCTTTTGTCTCTAATTTTGTCTCTTTTTATGCAATTTCACCTCATAGTCATCAGGTAGGCATGTTTCCTTCTTTCACCCTTTCATCCTTCATAGAATTCCACCAAGTGATGGTAGCCCCTCTCATCCTTGATTTTTCTACCCTAACTCTTTGAGCTTCACTAATGCTCTCACATTCAAAGTGGTTTTCCATACCCTCAATCCATTCCTTAACTAGCTCGACTTCCATCTTTCCACTAAAAAGTGGCATTCCTTGTAAAGACTTACCACTAATAGCTTTTAGTGCCTTCAAGAATGGTTCTCCTACTAACACAAGGTCTAGTTCAAGGTCTAGTTAAGCAATGTAACCAAAAACCATAGAAAGATATATATGCACAATAACACAATGACACAAGATATGTTGACTAGGGAACCTGCTGATCAAAGAATAAACCCCGGTGGTAATGATGCCCATAAAAGATGCACTAATATGAATATTTCTTGTGAAATGAAGGACTCTATTATGAGTCTTATGAAATAAATTTAGTACATATGAGTCCCTATTAGGAGATTTTGAATCCCTGTTAAAAGATTCTAACTCTATTAGGAGTTATGGAAGACAGAAGGACCCACTTCCTAAAAAACTTCAAGGTAAGATCACTAAACTCACTGTCCAACTGATCTTTTTATTACTCAACAAAATAATACAATAATATTACTAACCTCAACAAATCAATACTCCTTCTCTAACTATGCCAAACCACACCAACTCCTTCAGATCTCAATACCAGATCTTAGTACTTCGCATATACTCTTTCAACAATTTCACTTTCATAATTCCTTACATTCATCACATTCCATATTACAACAAGGAATAAATTATTTCCTTTATACCACACTCAATTAATTACAAATGAGTCAGCATACAAATTACAAAATAAAACTTTCCACATGTTACATTAAAATTACACAAAACTGTCAGCTTCCAATCAATATAATTCTTCACTCGTGCAACCTCAGATCTTGTACTATCAACCACATCACTATCAACATGTCTCCAACTTCTCTCTAACTATGCATAACTAGATTCCATCCTGATTAGGAGATATCATCCGATTTCCACAAAACGCTACTCAAGAACACTACCTGAATATTGCTTCCACTGATTTCCTCATAACTTCCATGAATAAATGAATTAATATATGTGCTCTTAACCATGATCTAATAAAACATCATCGAATAAGTCCTCAACCGTGCATAGATTTATCTTCAATATCTCAACTGCGCTAACTCAAACACTGTCTGCTTCTCTGCTAATCTTTAGTAGATCACTGTGTTGACATCAATGATAATCACAGTCATGAATGCAACAACAACTACTATAAAATGGATGCTAATACTCCCTCATAGGATATATTCAACATTCATTCCTAACAAATTATAACATTTAATGGAAGAGAAGTTGGATCCTCTCCCTTGGCCACCTGACCTTTCTCTATAGCTATTGTTTGATACCCTAACTTTTTTATTGTAGCCCCCTCTATTACTAGAGACTTCTCCTTTCTTCTTAGTGAGTTTGGTCTCACTTTGAGTTCTTGGTTCTAAGGTTCTTCCTCCATAGCTACCTCTATGGCCCCTAGTATCTCTACTCCTGCCTCTACCTTGGCTTCTTGAGTTGTGCCTCATTTTGAGCTTCTCTTCTACCTTGAGAGCCAACTGATAGTATTAATGAACAATTTTGGGGCTTAATAGACTTATTTCTTCCTGAATGTTCCATCTTAGGCCATTTAGGCATCTAGCCACCTTTAGGCTCTCCCCTTCCACTACATGTGATGCAAGACACAATTTATGGAATTCCTCATTGTAACCACTTACTTCTAGGTCCTTCTGTCTCTAATTTTGTCTCTTTTTATGCAATTTCACCTCATAGTCATTAAGTAGGCATGTTTCCTTCTTTCACCCTTTCATCCTTCACAAAATTCCACCATGTGATGGTAGCCCCTCTCGTCGTTGATTTTTCTACCCTGCCTCTTTGAGCTTCACTAATGCTCTCACATTCAAAGTGGTTTTCTGTACCCTCAATCCATTCTATAACTAGCTCAACTTCCATCTATCCACTAAAAAGTGGCATTCCTTCTAAAGACTTGCCACTCATAGCTTTTAGTGGCTTCAAGAATGGTTCTCCTACTAACAAAGGGTCTAGTTCAGGGATCTTGTCCACCTTTTCCACCTCTTTACCCTTATCTTCATCTTCTTTTAACTTCTTACTCACCAGTTCAGTATTTTATTCCACCTCTCATGGCTTGTCTCTAAGAGCTACCAATTCTTCCTAGAGTATCCTATTCTCCTATGTCTTCTTTATCACTTCCCTAGATAGCTCAACATTTTTCACCATGGCTAAATCACCCACTAATTCTAATATATGCTTAGCCCAAACCTTGTTAGGATCTAATACCAATCTAATAAGATCACACTAGTTGTTCAATCACTTAGGTTAGGATCACTAAGATTCCTAACTCTCAAACCTCCCAATATCTTTATCATGGGTTTAAAAAGGTATCTCCTTGTCCTCTAACGACTCTCTCAATGTCCTCTAATTGAACAAACTACACTCCAACTCCTAGGTGATCTATCACTGATTGAGTGTTCATTCTCCCTTCATGTTCATCTCTCCATGAAAATGTACCTTACCTCCTAAGAAAGTGGTGATTCTTACAGGGGTGTTGAGGTAACCAAATTCTATCCAAGTTTCACTTCTTGACACATTTTATAAAGGTATTCAAAACTCCATCTTACCGATCTCTTCAATTTCACTGATTAGGCCTAGAGCCCCCAATTAGGCATCCTAGTCCGGGGTTTTAGGACTTTGTAAAAAAAAATATGGAATGACATCCCACATAAACCTCTGATTATTTTTTCATGAAGGTCACCCTAAATGATTTTGTGGGTCTTAGGGTCTCATGCTTCCATACAATCCCCTAACTCAGCTAGGAGGGTTTTACAAGGGTTTTAGTGGCTTCTAGGAGCTCACTATACAAGGTAATGTTTAAATTTCAAAATGGATTGGTCAAGCATTGTGTTCATAAAATTTATTCTTGATCATATTCTTTGTCTCCAAAGTCTTGGATCGTATTTCTTTAGTTACACCTACAAGCATTACAACAAATTCACCTCCTTGTCAGGTGACCCCACAATAGTGGGTTACACTTTTTAAGACATTCTAATTTTTGCTGAAATAACACATTTTTAATAAAATATGATGCTTTAATCCTTGAGAGGTTCCATTTGAAGGAACTAATTACAAATGGTTATCTCAAAGCCTCTTAGATTAAAACAAAACATTGATATAACATCTATACTCCTCATTCATACCTACAATGGAATCTCCTTCACACTTATTAAAATGTTGACAAAAGATCACTTTGACTTTATCTTTTGGAAAATCAAATGAATCCATTTGAAAAAATTATCTATCTAGTAAGGTACTACTAAGAAAAATCTTTCCAATGATTATAATGTTATTATATATCAAGTTTATTATGACTTTTTATTTTTAGTTTTACTAAACATAGATATTTCATTGTATGTCTACCTCTATGTTTGACGCTTATGGGAACATAGTAAATGAGAGAAAAAAAATCTAAAAGATATGTATTCCCTAGGTATTGAATTTTTATTTCTATAAAAAAATAAAAATGAAATTGGACAAATACACGACAAGTTATAAGCTATGTAGTCAAGGTATATCAAAATTACAGTTTAGTCAACTTCAAACATTAATAAAAAATGAAATAATTGTGATAATATCATCAAAAAAATTTCATTCCCTCAATATGGATGTTGCAAAAGTAAATTCAAAAGAGTCACATTGATATCTATTTTAGGAAAAAAGTTATGCTCTATGAAAACCAAGTAACTCTTTGAAAATGAAGTTTTCAACAACATACCAGTTTTCATGGGAGAAAGAAAAAACCATTCAAATCAATTCAAGAATAAAAATAAAAAATATATTTAGAATCTAGATAGAAAATAATAAAAGACTCTAATTTAGTTCATGTTATTATTTTAAATGATTTAACGACAATAGGCATTGAAATCTAAACATTTTTTTCAAAATGTAGAGTTCAATGTCCGTTTAGGCAAAAAAGTGTAACCCACAATTGTGGGTTCATCCTGTCCCTAGCTAGGCAATAAATGTGTGAGTCTAGCAAAAGGTCACAAAAATGTCCATTTCTATTTATAGACCTTTACAAGATCTATACAAATTTTACATAGGCTCATCTTCCATGTTCCAACTATCCCTGATGAACACATAGTTGAAACTCATGGGGGAGCCATGTTTGTACAAAGAACTATACATAGGCCAAGGAACTAGCTAAAATAAAAGAATTTAACCTAAGCTAATAAGAAACCTAATAAAAACTCAAAATGATGGAAAATGGAAACAATATGCTAATTCTTGATTGAATCTTCCTTCACAAGAAAAAAGTATTCCATTAGATACAACTATTGCATAAACACAAGGGACTGTGTCCTCAAAATGACTGTAATAGTGATTAACTTCTTAATGCCATAAATTCTAAATGTTTCCAACCTTGGTATTCAAGCCTTTTAGGAATTAAATATCCTCTATCCATGAGTTTTTTGTGGTTAGGACCACCATTTGATCCAAGACATAGGTCGGTCCTTTTAGGGAAAAAAGTTGTCATGCAACTTTGCAAAATTGCAAAAGTTACCATGACAACTTTTTAGCAACTTTTACATAGTTGCTCATTTCATTACTCAAGCCACTCAAAGACTCCTAAAATGATATAAAAACATATCTAAGGCCATTTTGTGTCATTTTAGACAAAAATCAAACATTTGACAAACATATCCATATTTGTGCCCTTTATTCTAATTTCTAGGACCAAGCGAGGTCCTAAGGAGACCTTTGCCTACAAACTCAACTTAACTAACACAAACCTAAGCTAACTCAAACCAATATTCTCCTATCATACCTAGGCCCTCATCGAGCCCTTTATTAACCTTTTTTCTTTCTAGTACCAATACAAGCCAAAACAAAAGGACTTTCAAGTCTAAGTCCTAGATGCTCCAAGGAAATCTAATCATCATATAGGATGAAGTAAAAGACTCATTAGGTGCATTGAGAAAGAAAAACATATATATCAAGAAAAGATCTTATTATGACTAAAATATACCTAATGTAGTAGATAGAAGAGGACTTCAATAATGATAAAGCTCATATTTCAATCCATTATTTGAGGTAGGATTTTAACCCATCAAAACCCTATTCTCATTAATTATTTACCATCATTTGCCTCATGTTTTTTAGTTTTCAAAAATGATTCATATTTTCTATCAAGAGGATCATTCCAACCATGGGGTTTTTCTTCATTATTAATGTTATAGTCTAGGTTTCCCTTATAACTCGAGTATAAAGATGGAAATGCAGTCAAAACATTAGTGTAAAGTTGCAACAATAGCTAAGGTAAAAGAATGAACATGGTGATAAGTTTATTATCAAGGGTAAGTGTTTTTTTCAAAGTTATGCATTAAAATATTGGCAAGTGATGTTTTGGGAGCACTAAAAATCATGTAAGGGTTGTCATTTATGGAAAGACTTATGATGTAGTGATTGCATGCAAAAAAATTTTGTATTGGAGACTCAATCATTGAAATGACTAAGTACAAAATCAAGATAACAGTATACTGTGTTACAACTTTGACCAGTGAAGATAATATATGATGTATTATGGCTTGTGAAGTTAGTAGAAGACATTTTAGAGTATGTAAGATGTTTAGTTAAGGTCACACATGATTTGGTGAAGAGACCAGGAAGATACAGTGATATGAAGGTATGTGAAGACATAGAATCATTGAAACAAGGCACATGAGTTGTCGCGATGATTGAGGAAAGGTTAGTTGGTATGGAAATGTGATAAGTCAAATAAATGTTGTATATTTCCTACACTTTGGTAATATAATATCACCAACTCTATGTTGATCATTTTCATTAGTAATTATTATGTTTTGTAATGTATTTTGAGAGCCAACTAGATGGTAAAATTTATATAAGTATAGAATTTTTTTGTGGAAGTGATAAGTGTGATAGTATTGATGATATGAATCTAAGAGAAGAGAGAAGATGCGAGATTAGTGTTTGACAGAGCTACAATTGGAACTATCTATGCATAGAAGATGCTTGTATTGTTCACTTTTGAAGAACACTTTGTGAAAGTTTTTTGATTGTAAGAGTTGTAAGCTCACCACCTTTAACAGGGTTTTTTTATACCCCTAACAAGGTTTTGTATTCCTCTATCAATGAAATATACTATGTAATAATCAGCTCCTAATAGGGCTAGATCTCCTAAGAGGGATACTATATTTTAGTGCATAGCTATGGGTACCATCCCCACCAGGGTTTTCCCTTGGCCAAGGTTTCCTCAAAAACAAATCATGGTGTTATGAGTTATGTGTTGTGCATTTATGTTCTTTTCATTTATGTATTAATATGGTTTATTTACAATTGGTTGAAGTTTAAATTAAAGTGTTGTAATAATAATTCACCCCCCCTCTCAATATTACCTAATCCTAACAATTGGTATCAAAGTTATTGGACCTTGAAGAGAACACCTAACATATTAAGGGAGATCAACATGGATTCAAAAAGTTTCCAAGAGAACTTTGAAGTGGCACTTGATGACATGGAGAAAGAGAAGGCTAAGAATGGAGAATTGAAATTCAAATTGAGAAGAGCAGAAGGTTTCATCAAGAGACTAAAAGAACATCTTGAAACTTCAAGACGTTAGAAACAAGACATTATGGATAAGATCAATAAGGATTAAGAAAATGATACATCAGACCAAGTAAAGAAGCTATAGTAGGAAAAAGAGAAAATCAATCTTTTGACGATTAAGAGATTCAACATGAAAAGGATGTAAGATACAAAGTTGAAGAGTCACTAAAAGAAGAAAATGAGTAGACATGACAAATGAAGACTGAACTTGATCACTACAAGGATAAGTGTCAGGAGTTGGAGAAGTAAAATCATATCATAAAAGGACAACTCACTCAATCCAAATTGCATGTTTAGAAGTTGCACATGAGTAGTGATAATATTGATGAACAAAGAGAAAGATAGAAACCTAAAGGAGAGATTACTAGAATTGGATTCAATGAAGCAGAATGTTCTAAGACTAATGAACAAACAAATGAAGCAAAGACTGAAGAAAGACCTACTCTTGAATGACCTAGAGATCAAACCAGACCTTTCAGTGGTAGATTCTTTGGATGCAACAAACTTGGACAAATGAAAAGAGATTGCAGAGGTAACAGTTCCTTCAAACCTTTTTCTGGTTATTGTTATAACTGTTATGATTATGGACATAAGAAAGAATAATGTAGAAAACCTGATCAGTCTAGATATAAAGAATATTACATTATAGAAGAGTTATCATCCAAGATCACATGCCTCAAATGCAATAAATTTGGGCATACTACAAGGTATTGTAAGCTACAAGTAAATTAGGATAGAAGGAGACAACCTGCATCTTACAAATGCAACAACCTTGGACACATAGAGAAGTTCTATAGATATAATTGAGAGGACAACAGAAGAGGACCATGAGAACCACCTCCTATGGTTATAAAGAAGAATGTTGGTGATAGTGGTAAAAGTCTCAATGAGTATATGGATGCATTTGAGAATCATTTCAAGAAATCTACAAATGAAGAGGATGAGAAAGTATGGAAGATAAAATAGTTCAATAAGGCATTGGTTCAGGGAGAGACAGTAGATGCTACAGTGTCTTCACATGATGATTTCATTGAGACATCAACCTAGAAGGCCGCATGGCCTTAGGGGGAGCATTGCATGCAGATAAAATATTATATCCAACCTCTCATTATGTGGAATAAGCTCATGAGAGCTTAGATATGTAGTGTACAAACACTATGGAGTCTATGTTTTTGATCGCAGCACTTGGAGATTCATATCTTGTGTTCACAAGATTTTGTTTGATAGGATAGTGTGCAAAGTTGAGCTACCTATGATCAATGCACTTACTCAACTTACGAAGGATAAAAGAGCTTGAAGCATATCATTTATGCACTGTTTGATAATCAACAATCAAGGAGAGAAGTGTGAAGAATCATTTCAACCACCTAGAAGACACTTTGCATGATCGATTCGAGCATAAGTTCTAAAATTTAGCGTGTTAAAGGTATTTTGACTTTATACTCTTTTAGAAGATATGGATGCACCTGTTCTTTTTTTATGTTGTGGATAGACCAAGGTACAAACTTAAGAAATATTCATTTAAGTCTTACGAGGATGATCTGAAAGGCACATTTTCGCAAACCCCTTACGTCATGTTGCATGTTGAGGACATTAGGGCATACATATTCTACAAGTATGAGATCATAGGAGATGTCAATATATATAGTGAATTATATGGGAAGATAGAAGAAAATGGGAATATGGTGGAAGAGTTTAAACACTTGGAAGACCAATCTATTATCAAGCTAACCCTATTGAATGAGTTCCATGAAAATGAATGGTTCAAGATAATCCTAAGTAGAATCCATGACCAATTTATATGGATTGGAGAAAAACCAATTAATATACATGCTTAAATGATTCATGAGATAACTAGTTTGGATAATACTAGAGCCCTCCTAGTAGGAGACAAAAACATAAGAAAATAGGTGGAAACCCTAACCCATTCTAAGTGGGATAAGAGAGAAACAATAGTAAGCGACATGTATCAGGAAGATGTGAGGTTGGTAGCTATGATATTAGGTGACAAGATGTTATATAGAAGTAGACCTAACTCAGTACTAGCTGGATTTATTATGCTGGCTTATAGAATGGTTAAGGAAAATAAGAAATACAACTTATGTGAAGTTCTGGCACAATAGTTTTTGGAAAATGTGAAGGTTATTAAGAAAGAGAAGTCTACGATATTAAGGTTTGGATCACTATTGGTTCAAATGTACATCCACATTATACACAAATTCCTTGCAATGCACCCTAGAGCATGGAAAGATGATGTACCTACTAGAATTCAAATTTCTGAGAGCTACTGAATACAAGACAAGAATTGGGTAGATGGAGAACTATTTTCTATGACCACAATCCTACAAAGGCTGATGAAGGAAAGATAGAGGATACTTGAAGATCTAGTTGAGAAGTATAAGGACACTATATGTTTCATGGTTGAAATTGATTGTGTGTGCTTTGAGGAAATTGAGACTAGGAAGAAATGGTGTTACCCTATGGGGTATGAGGTTAGTTTTGAGGTTCTAACTATGCTGGTTGAGCATGTATTAGGAGCATAAATAGACACTTCTGAAGAAAGATGAGGAACATATAGGGAAAAGTCTAAAAAATTTAGACAAGAACAAGATAAAGGGACTAGGAAGAGAAATATTAACAAAATAATTGATGATATTACTACAAAGGTAGGAATCACTAGGGAGAATCTAAAGAACATAAGGAAAAAGATGATAGAAGTATCTTCTAGCATGAAAATTGATGCACCTCATCCCTCTGAAGTAGAAAAGACAGAAAGTTCTACTACTAGAGTGATAGATTTATCAGTCACTCCTAAGAAGAATACAAAAGAAATTATACCTGTGGACATGCCTAGAAGATCTACAAGATCTACCAAATAAAGAAATCCCAAGAAGTAGAAGGTAGAAGCTGAGACACAGAAGAAAGAAGAAAAGGTGACTGAGAAGGAAGAAGAAAAAGAAGTTCAAAAGAGGCCATAAGATCTGTGGAAGCTAGACATTCAAATGTTACAAAAGAGAGTGATAAGAGATAGGAATAAATATATACTATGAAAGGTATGACCCTAAAAATCAAGAAATAATTCAGAACTGGCTAGTTTTCAAGAACTTGTTAGAGATAGAAGGAAGCATTCCTAAGGAATTGTACATATAGTTGGATCTTAGAAAATAGTTGGCATAGTTCGAGGATGAGAACATAAGAAACAAGGCCATTGAAGCCATGTTACCTATTGTCTCTATACAAGAAGGGGAGAGAATCATCAAAGAATTGAAACATTTGTTGAGGACTAAGGCCAGACTAGTGAAAATTATGGAAAGAAGATGTGATGAAGTCATAGAGGATACTCAAAAGGCACTGGCTCAAATCCTTATGAGTGACATGCCTAAGAAGACCTCTCCTCCCAAGGTTACTAAGCCTACACCTTTGGGAATTAAAGAGAGTTATAAGATAGATGACATGTGTGAGAAACCAAGTGAAGTTGGCATGCAACCAGACTTCTTTGTCTCTGGTGTGCCTGTGACCCTTGAAACCTCATGTGATGTAAATGACACATTCTTAGATAGTGCTATGATAGTTGAAGAAGAAGGATAGATAGAGGAAGATCATATAGAGGAAAAACATGAAGAGAAGGTAGAGGAGAAGGAGATACAACAAGAAGAAAGGAAGGTAGAAGAGACTAGAGAAAAAAAAGTAGTTGAGGTAAGAGTTGATAAAAAGAAAGAACTAGACACCTCCTCTACTCTATTGTTGGAAAGTATGGCCAAACTAGTGAGTGCAGATGTGGAGAGAATGGATGAGGATGAACTCATGAGGTTATCCTTCATGGATTTTGCTAAGAAAAAAGAGAGATCAGTACAAAAAGGAGACAAAAGGCTAAAGGTGATTACTAGGGTGGTGGAGATAGTAAATAGACTACTCCCTACACCTATTATTTTTCAAGGAAGGGATGATGTAGAGAACTTAAGAATGGAATTAGATAGCTTTGACAGTCACTTTAAGTCACTACCGAAGACCGCAAAGGATAAGGTAGAAAAAAAATTTCAAGAAAAGAAGTTTAAAGAATTTTTTCACTACATCTCATGGGACTTGGGCATTCTAAAGTCAACTACAAGTAAGGCCAAAAGCTATGTGGCAAGAGGAAGGAAGATATAAAGTTATTGTATAAATATTATTAGTCATGTGAAGAACATTGAAGACATCATAGCCATGGATAGGGCTACCCTAGACAACATGATGGACAGTTGTGAAACCTATTCACAAACTATGTTGGAGATGGATAAGGAGGCATCCAAGATATTGGATAAAATTAGTTCTTTGAATGTAGAGAAAGGGAGAGTAGTGGAAAGATTTGGTTTGCTGAAGAGTCTAATCACTCCTAAGCTATCAATTCTTGAAGCTCATCTTACGGAGATGGAGAAAATAAAAGGTTCAATGGCAAGTTCCTTACCCACTGAGCTAAAGGTGATAGAGACATCATCATATGCATTGAATGGACTGATTCATGTCAGTGAGCTTCTAATTAAGTCATGGGAAGATGAAGTAAAGACCTTGCAAGATATGATGAAGTCATAGAGGATACTCAAAAGGCACTGGATCAAATCCTTATGAGTGACATGCCTAAGAAGACCTCACCTCCCAAGGTTACCAAGCCTACACCTTGGGGAATTAGAGAGAGTTCTAAGATAGATGATGTGTGTGAGAAAGTGAGTGAAGTTGGCATGCAACCAAACTTCTTTATCTTTGGTGTTCATGTGACCCTTAACACCTCACATGATGTAAATAACCCATTCTTAGATAGTGTGGTGATAGTTGAAGAATAAGGATAGATAGAGGAAGATCATACAGAGGAAAAACAAGAAGAGAAGGTATAGGAGAAGGAGATACAACAAGAAGAAAGGAAGGTAGAAGAGACTAGAGTAGAAAAAGTAGTTGAGATAAGAGTTGAGAAAAAGAAAGAACCAGACACCTCATGTACTCTATTATTGGCAAGTATGGCCAAACCAGTGAGCATAGATGTGGAGAGCATGGATGAGGATGAACTCATGAGGTTATCCTTCATGGATTTTGCTAAGGAAAAAGAGATATCAGTACAAAAAGGAGACAAAAGGGTAAAGGTGATTACTAGGGAAGTGGAGACAATAAATAGACTACTCCCTACACCTATTATTTTTCAAGGAAGGGATAATGCAGAGAACTTAAGCATGGAATTGGATAGCTTTTATAGTCACTTTAAGTCACTAATGAAGACCACAGAGGATAAGGTAGAAAAGAGTTTTCAAGAAAAAAAGTTTAAAGAATTTTTTGATGCAGGAGCATCCTGGGTGTAAGAGCAATCTTGCATCACCCAAAAATATTTCTGTTTTTGAATTCAATAAGGGCTATCCTGTGCAGAGCTGCTATTTATGGAAAGTTACTATTTTTGGTAATTTTCATCTGTGCTCAGAATGATCCAATTTCTTTCTTGGAGGTTCATTTTGGTCATATAAGTCTGCCAGTAAAGTTTCATTTCCAGATCAAGTGTATGTTGGAAGATATTGAAGATTTTCGGTATTGGCAGTAGGGTACAGAAACTTTGAACTCAGTTTTGAAGGCTTTAGAGGCCCCGAATGAGGTTGAAAATTTGGGTGATGGGCGCTTGTGCAGGTGAAGCCTGTAGAGCGCTTCGTGGCATTTCTGAAATGGGGTTATAATAGCCGAGCGGGTCAACGGGTGATGACTTATGGTCTTCGGAAGTTGGGCCACCTAAAATGGTGAAAAATAATTTTCTTCAAAATTTCTGTTCGGGTTTCAAAGGTTATCTTGAGCCGACTATGATGTAATAAAATGTAAAATAAAATAATTCTAAGTTTGGTCGGCCTTATTGGCTAAAAAATTCTGGAACCTTCCCAGGTGGTGGAAAATTGCCTATATAAGGAAGGCTGTATTATTGTCTTAGGCAGTTCAGAATAGTTCTGGGTAGTAGATCTGGGTAATAGTTCGAGGCTTTGTCCTATAGAATATTGTAAGGGAATGCCCATGTGGCTTTGCATATTGTAATTTTGAAAGTTTGTAATTCCACATTTGTGGAGATAATAAGAAGCCAATTTTCTGTTCTTGCATATTACTGTTGTTGTTTCTCTATTTCTGTTATGTGTTTATGGTATTAAGGGGAGCACCCTTCATCAAGTGGTATCAGAGCAGGAGTTCTTGAATGTGTAAACAGATTGCCGACTGTGAGGCAGTTTGCACCAGGACCGTGGCTAGGGTTTCAGCGTGCATCGCGAAAATGCCTCCACGAAGGGAACGTGGCGGAAGAGCTGGTGTTGTGACACCTGAGGTTAGAGAGTTGCAGAGACAAGTGCGAGCATTGCAAGAAGAGATTCACAGGGGAATGAATCTTAATGTCAGAGACGAAAGTGAGGATGAAGCCGAAGAAGAATATCAAGAAGGAGAAGTTGAAATTGTGAACCAGGAGGAAGAAAGACTTTTTCGGGCGATTTCCAAGATTGAGAAAAGACCTAAGATTGAGGTTCCTACATTTTCTGGAAATCTTAACCCAGAGCAATTGATCGACTGGATCAATGAATGTGAGGAATATTTTGAGTATGAAGATGTTGAGGATCCTGATAGGGTCAAATTTGCGAAGGCCAGACTGAAAGGTCATGCGAAGATCTGGTGGCAAGAAATTCAATTGGAGCGAAATAGAAGAGGGAAAGATAAAATCACAAGATGGGATCGGATGGTGGATAAATTGAAGCGATAGTTCATTCCTGTTGATTATGAGCTTGATCTACTAAAGAAAATGCAAAGTTTGAAGCAAGCAGGAAGATCTGTTCAGGAGTATACAGAGGAGTTCTATCGACTCCTCATCAGAACAGGCCATGTAGAAGCTGATAAGGAGAAAGTTGCCCGATACCTTAATGGGTTAAGGCCAAGCATTCAGGAGGAGTTGAATCTGGTTCGAATGAACAGTATTGAGGAGGCATACCAATTTTCCCTAAAAGTAGAGGAAAAGCTGAACAAGAAGTTTGAGAGCAGACAAAACGGACGAGGTCGCAGTGGACGATCTGGTGGACAGTCATATGGTGGCCGAAATGAAGATCCAAAAAAGAAGGATGAGGCTAGTAGCAGTCAGAATCAGCGTGGAAATAATTCCAATCGCTTCCAGGATCAGAATAATAGAGATCAAAGAGGAAGAGGAAGAGGACAAGGATCTGGAAGAGGAGGCTTCCGTGGAACATGTTTTCACTGTGGAGAAGAAGGTCATAGGGCATTTGAATGTCCTCAGCGCCAAGGCAGAACAGACAGGAGAAATGAAGGCCAGGCCAGAGTTGCGCATGTAGATGAAGATGCCAGATCATCAAATTCTGAAGATGATGAAAGAGGAGAAACGTTAATTAACAGAAAAGTCCTGTTGAGTGGTGAGAATGAGCCTGAGCAAAGGAGGAGCCTGTTTCGCACCAGGTGCAAGTGTGAAGGTAAATGTTGTGATGTGATCATTGATAGTGGAAGCACTGACAATTTGGTGTCAGAAGAGATGGTGACAAAGTTGAAGCTCAAGAGACAGAAACACCCACATCCATATCAGATTGCCTGGGTACAGGATGACCACAAGGTCATGGTCAATGAACAATGCCTAGTGAAGCTCAAGATTGGCGGATACCAAGATGAGGTATTGTGTGATATCATATCTATGGATGCATGTCATATGTTGTTGGGTAGACCATGGCAGTTTGACAGATGTGCTGTACATGATGGTCGTGTGAATACCTATTCCCTGACAAAGGATGGAGTGCGACATAAGCTAAAACCATTGAAGGAGACTGAAGAAAAGGTATGTGGTAATGCAAGGATAACTTTTGTTGATGGAAGAAATTTCCTAGATGGTATGAGGCATGAGCATGTATGTTTTGCTTTAATTCCAAAAGCTGGCAAAGAGAAAGTAGAAGATGTTCCTGTAGAAGTTGCAGATTTGTTGAATGAGTTTCAGGATATTGTATCCGATAACGTGCCTGATGGATTACCACCAGTCAGGAAGATCAGTCATCATATGGACTTGATCCCAGGAGCGAGTTTGCCGAATAAGGCAGCACATAGAATGACACTTGCAGAAAGTGAGGAGTTGAACAGACAAGTACATGAGTTGTTACAGAAAGGATTGATCCGTGAGAGTTTGAGTCCCTGTGCTGTACCAGCGGTATTAGCACCAAAGAAGAATAGAGAATGGAGGATGTGTACAAATTCTAGGGCAATAAACAAGATCACAATCAAGTACAGGTTTCCATTGCCACGAATGGATGATATTATGGACTGTTTGAGTGGAGCTGTGTATTTCTCAAAGATAGATCTGAAAAGTGGATATCATCAGATTCGGATCAGAGAAGGAGATGAATGGAAGACTGCCTTCAAGACAAAGGAAGGACTATATGAGTGGTTAGTCATGCCTTTTGGGCTAACCAATGCACCGAGCACTTTCATGCGGCTCATGAACGAGGTTCTGAAAGAATTTCTGGGTAAGTTTGTCATTGTTTACCTAGATGATATTTTGATATTTAGTAAGACATTGGAGGAGCATATGATGCATATTCGTATAGTATTTGAGAAGTTGAGAAAAGAGAAATTGTTGATTAATTTGAAGAAGTGCAGTTTTGTGAAGAAAGAGTTAGTGTATTTGGGATTTGTAGTTTCAGCAGAAGGTCTAAAAATGGACCCAGAGAAGGTACAGGCTATCCTTGAATGGCCTACTCCGAGGAGTGCTACTGAGGTAAGATCTTTTCATGGTTTAGCTAGCTTTTACAGAAAGTTTATCAAAAATTTTAGCAGTATTTGTGGACCCTTGACTGAAACAATGAGAGGGGACAGAAAAGAGTTTAAGTGGACTAATGGGGCAGAAAAGAGTTTTCAATTATTGAAACAAAAAATTATAGAACAACCTGTTTTAGCACTTCCAGATTTTAATAAGGTGTTTCAAGTAGATTGTGATGCTAGTGGTACTGCAATAGGAGCTGTTATGAGCCAAGAAGGTAAACCTGTTGCTTATTTCAGTGAGAAGTTAAATGATGCCAAGAGGAAATATTCTGTTTATGATCAAGAATTTTATGCTATAGTTCAGGCATTAAAGAAGTGGAGACATTATCTACTTCCTAAGGAGTTTGTTTTGTATACTGATCATCAAGCTTTGCAATATTTGAATAGTCAAGGAAAATTGAATCAAAGGCATTTGAAATGGGTTGAGTTTTTGCAGAGTTATACATTTGTTTTGAAACACAGGAGTGGAAAGTCTAATAGGGTTGCAGATGCTCTTAGTAGAAGGAAACTATTACTGACAGAAATGTAGATTGAAGTGGTTGGGTTCAAGGAACTCAAAAATTTGTATCCAGAGGATCCTGATTTTGGTGAAGCTTGGAAAGCTTGTACAGAACCTGTTACTCTAGACAGGATAAAATGGTTGGATTTCATCATCCAGGATGATATGCTATTTAGAGGGAGTTAGTTGTGCATTCCATGAAGTTCTATGAGGGAGAATCTCATCAAGGAGAAGCATAGTGGAGGATTGGTTGGGCATTTTGGTTGTGATAAAACCCTTGCTTTGGTTGGTGAGAATTATTATTGGCCACAATTGCAGCAAGATGTGAAGAAGTTTGTACAAAGTTGCAGAGTATGTCAGATGGTGAAAGGAGTGAAGCAGAATACAGGGTTGTATCAACCATTACCTATACCAGAGAAGCCTTGGGAGGATATTAGTATGGACTTTGTTCTTGGTTTACCAAGGACAGCAGGGACATGATTCAATTTTTGTAGTAGTTGACCGATTTTCAAAGATGACACATTTCATTCCCTGCAAGAAGACTAATGATGCTGTTCATATAGCATAATTGTTTTTCAGAGAAGTAGTGAGACTTCATGGTTTGCCAAAGACCATAGTTTCAGATCGGGACACTAAGTTTGTTGGGTATTTCTGGCGTACATTATGGAAGAAGTTGAAGACAGATTTGAAGTTCAGTTCATCACATCATCCACAGACTGATGGACAGACAGAGGTGGTGAATAGAAGTTTGGGAAATTTGCTGAGATGTTTGGTTGGAGATAAGCCAACAGGATGGGATTTGATTTTACCACAGGCAGAATTTGCATACAATAATTCTGTCAATAGAAGCACTGGTAAATCACCATTCCAGATTGTATATGGAAGTAGTCCAAGAAATGCCTCTGAATTGAGAAAGATAGATAAAGGAGAAATAAGTAGTGCTGAAGCTGAGGATTTTGCAGAACACTTGAAGAACATCCATGAGGAGGTGAGGAAGCATATTACCAAGATGAATGCACAGTATAAGGCTAAGGCAGATGAGAAAAGGAGGTATAAGGAATTTCAGGTTGGTGATGAAGTCATGGTTCATTTGCGGAAGGAGCGGTTTCCAGTTGGTACATATAACAAGCTGAAAATGAAGAAGTTTGGGCCATGTAAGATACTGAAGAAGCATGATTCAGGAAATGCATATGAGGTAGAATTGCCTAGTGAGCTGAATATTTCACCAGTGTTTAACATTTCAGATTTGACAGAGTATCACGAAGGAGGTGTTGAAGATGAGGTTGCAGCAGCACAGTGGAGTATTCCAGCAACTAGTTCAGACACTAAGGAGATCAAAGATATACTGGACAGTCGTGTTGGCAGAAGCACAAGGAACAGGACATATGAAGAATATCTGGTCAAGTGGAAAGGACAGCCTGTTGAAGATTCATCATGGCTGACAAAGGAGGAGGTTAGCCATCTTGGTTTTCCTCTACACACCTGAGTCGTGATAGGGTCACTTCTCAAATTACCCTGGGTGTCTGATGCAGGAGCATCTTGGGTGTAAGAGGAATCTTGCATCACCCAAAAATATTTCTGTTTTTGAATTCAATAAGGGCTATCCTGTGCAGAGCTGCTATTTATGGAAAGTTACTATTTTTGGTAATTTTCATCTGTGCTCAGAATGATCCAATTTCTTTCTTGGAGGTTCATTTTGGTCATATAAGTCTGCCAGTAAAGTTTTATTTCCAGATCAAGTGTATGTTGGAAGATATTGAAGATTTTCGGTATTGGCAGCAGGGTACAAAAACTTTGAACTCAGTTTTGAAGGCTTTAGAGGCCCCGGATGAGGTCAAAAATTTGGGTGACGGGCGCTTGCGCGGGTCAAGCCTATAGAGCGCTTCGTGGCATTTCCAAAATGGGGTTATAATAGCCGAGCGGGTCAACGGGTGATGACTTATGGTCTTCGGAAGTTGGGCCACCTGAAATGGCGAAAAATAATTTTCTTCAAAATTTCTGTTCGGGTTTCAAAGGTTATCTTGAGCCGACTATGATGTAATAAAATGTAAAATAAAATAATTCTAAGTTTGGTCGGCTTTATTGGCTAAAAAATTCTGGAACCTTCCCAGGCGGTGGAAAATTGCCTATATAAGGAAGGCTGTATTATTGTCTTAGGCAGTTCAGAATAGTTCTGGGTAGTAGATCTGGGTAATAGTTTGAGGCTTTGTCCTATAGAATATTGTAAGGGAATGCCCATGTGGCTTTGCATATTGTGATTCTGAAAGTTTTTAATTCCACATTTGTGGAGATAATAAGAAGCCAATTTTTTGTTCTTGCATATTACTGTTGTTGTTTCTCTATTTCTGTTATGTGTTTATGGTATTAAGGGGAGCACCCTTCATCATTTTTTCACTACATCTCATGGGACTTGGGCATTCTGAAGTCAGCTACAAGCAAGGCCAAAAGCTATGTGGCAAGAGGAAGGAAGATATTCAGTTATTGTATAAATCTTGTTAGACATGTGAAGAAAATTGAAGACATCATAGCCAAGGATAGGGCTACCCTAGACAACATGATGGATAGTTTTGAAACCTCTTCACAAACTATATTGGAGATGGATAAGGAGGCATCCAAGATAGTGGATAAAATTAGTGCTTTGAATGCAAAGAAAGGGAGAGTAGTGGAAATATTTGGTTTTCTAAAGAGTCTAATCACTCCTAAGCTATCAATTCTTGAAGCTCATCTTACGGAGATGGAGAAAATAGAATGTTCAATGACAAGTTCCTTACCCACTGAGCTAAAGGTAGCAGAGACATCATCATATGTATTGAATGGACTGATCCATGTCAGTGAGCTTCTAATTAAGTAATGGGAAGATGAAGTAAAGACCTTGGAAGACTCCTTCCAAGACATTCTAAGATTGGTGAGTAAGCATTGAATTTTTACATGCTTAAAATTTTGAAATTTTGTAAGTACCTTTTCCATTGATGTCAAAGGGAGAGGAAGAGAAGAGAAAAATGAAGAGAGGAAAAGAAGAAGAAATAATAAGTAGAAAAATAATTTTTAAAAAAAAATTAGAAAAAGAGAAAAAGAGAAAGATAAGAAAAAGATATGTATATATGTAGAAGGGAGATAGTGCTTAGATACTTAGTCATTTTTCACTAAGTGTTTCCATCAATGCCAAAGGGATAGATTGTTGGCAAGTAATGTTTTGAGAGCACTAGGAATCACTAAGCATTGTCATTTATGGAAACACTTATGCTAGAGCGATTGCATACATAGAGTTTTTGTATTGGAGACTCAGTCATGAAAATGACTAAGTATAGAATCAGGATAATAGTATACTATGTTACAGTTTTGATTAAAAAAGATAATATATAATTTATTATGGCTTGAAAATTTAGTAGAAGACATTTTAGAGTATGTAAGACCTTTATTTAAGGTCACAGATGTTTTGGTGAATAGATTATGAAGATATAGTGATATGTAGGTATGTGAAGATAGAGAATCAGTGAAACATGGCATATGAGAAGTCGTGATGATTAGGCCAAGGTTAGTTAGTATGGAAACATGATAAGTCAGATAAATGTTATATATTTTTGACACTTTAGTAATATAAGATTTCCAACTCTATATTGATCATTTTCATTAGTAATTATTATGTTTTGTAATGTACTTTGAGAGTCGACTGGATGGTAGAATTTATATAAGTATAGAGTGTTTTTGGAAGCGATAAGTGTGATAGTAATCATGATATGATGGATGTGAATGTAAGAGCAGAGAGAAGATGTGAGATTAGTGTTTGAAAGAGCTATAACTGGAACTATTTAAGCATAGCAGATGCTTGTATTGTTCACTTTTGAAGAACACTTTGTGATAGTATTTTTGATTGTAAGAGCTATAAGCTCACCACCTTTAACAAGGTTTTTGTATACCCATAATAGGTTTTTGAATTCATCTAACAAGGAAATGTACTTGTATCATCTTAAGTGGAAGTACTTCCATGTTAAGAGCATTTAGCCCTCCAAGTGAGTGGTCTGGGTCATGTCAAGTGCCTTGAATCAACCTTTTGCTTGGATCTAACTTGTTCTCCTCATTCTACTTCTATCTATCTCTATTTTCAGTATATTTTTGCATTTCCTAGCATTATGGACTGAGGTCCTATGGTTTTTGACCTCAAGGTCAAAGTCGACCTTCAGGTTCAAATTCAACCTTGACTCTAACCTAGGTTAGGGTCAACCTCGACTCTGACCTAGGCTAGAGTAAACCTCATCCTTGACACAAAGTTCAAATTCCAAATTCCCATGATTTTTGGGTGTCAGGTTTTAGAGATATTTGTTTTCCCGCCTCTGAGTCATCCATTTCGGGTTTCCAAATGGTAAATACTTAAATTACATTTAATATGGGTCCATTTATAGGGGTTAAGGTTAATTGGGATTTAATTCCCCAATGTCAGAATTCTCTAGAGGTTTGTGCCCTAGTTCACTATAAAAGGAGGCCTTCCTCTCTCATTTTCACATCCACTCATCCATCATCAAGAGCAAGATCTCTCAATTAAGTTTTGTGAGAATATATTTCATCTCAAGCATTTCATCAAGCATTTTCAAGGAAACATTCAGGTCCTCTTCTTCATTCAAGTTCTCCATTGTAGATCAAAGATTTGAGTATTCAAGCCTTTGAAGGGATTTGGTTCAAGCATGCAAGATTCTTCATTCAAACCCTAGATCTAGCCATCATGATGGTGTGATCTTCCTTCAAGATCCTCTTTTCATCTTCTAAGATCTATTCATTCTTCTATCAAGGTGGATTCCAAGAATACAAGCATGGAGGTTTTGTATTTACTTTCATGGTTTTGATTTACATTTTCCATTGTTGCGTTCAAGCTTTCATATCAATATACTTATTTACATTCAAAATACAATTGCATATCTATCAAACTGCATAGCTTCATTGTTAGATCTACTTCTACTACTTGCTAGCAGTCTCATTTCAATTTCAATATTAAGGTTGATTCCAAACTGGGGTTTGACCAAAGCAAACCCCTCAAACAAACAACAAAAACCTCCTTTTCTTCCAGGTGCAGGTGCGGAACTTTGGATCTGAGATTAGATTTGGATACCCTTTTCGGTGAACTTCTGAGATCTACAAACAAAATCAAAGTCAACCTTTAGAATAAGAATGTAGCCTTTGACCTTTTATGAGGATCAAAGACTACCTACTATCAGAAAGATAAAAGATTTATGGGTTTTCTTTGTCTCAGTATTTCCAGTTTGAAATAGGTTGCAAAATTGTCCAAAAGTACACACAGACATTAGAAATTGGCACTTTCTAGATTTTCCCTATTTTGAGGTTAGTATTTTCTTTTCAATTATTTTAGATTTCAAGCACAAGTCCATTATAGGGAAATATAAGGTTTTTTTCCTCTTTCATATTCTCCATAGATTGATTTGATTGTGCATTAACCTTTTGGTTGATCAATTTTGATCTCTCCTTTGGGAATTTTGATTTAGAAGTGGATCTCATATTTCCCCCATACATACATTCCAATAGAGGTGATCCCATTTTACCTCTATTCATTTTGGTGAACCCAACATACTTACCCCTTTTCTTTGATGGAATTAGATGCCCTATTGTGTTAGATTTTAGATCCTTTCTTGCATTTAGATTAGATCTAGTTTATGCTCTTGCATTCAAAAATACAAAAAAATCTATATAGTCAATAAAATCCAAACACATTTCTTGCATTTCATTTTCTATGAAGATTGTTAAGATGATTTGTTGTGTAGTCATGTTCTTTATTACCCTTCTTTTAGCATCTCTTTATAATACCTATGATGTTTATGAAAGTATCATTCACGTAATTATGTTGATGATCCTTGACTTTGCCCTTGCTTATGCTTTTGTGAATTTTACCGACACTAGTCTACCTACATTTAAAACCTTCATTAAAGGTTTATGTGCTAGCCTTATTAATATTTTGGATTATGTGAAGAATTTGGTAGATGATACAACATTTCCTATCAATCCTAATCTTAATCCTATCAATCCTAATCCTAATCCTATCAATCCTAATTTTCCTAATCTTAATCTGATACCTAATTCTCCATCTATTCATCCTTGCTCTTCCCGTACTTATGATGGGATTCAAGCTATAGTTTAGGATGCAGATGTGCAAGACTTCTTTGATTTACCTTCTCCTCTGATTCAAGATGATATTAAAGGAAAGGGTAAAGAAATTTTTTCAAAACCTATTATCCCACCTTATACAACCTTTACTCATGAACATGATAAACAATCACCTCCTATAGCAGCTTTACATAATATGTACACTACCGAATATAATATGGTGACTAAACAAGGTTATAAAGGTTTAGGGCTTGGAATTAACAAGCATGATATTAGGTTTCTAGTTCATATACCCCCTAAACCGGATATGTATGGTGTTGGTTGTTCAAAACCTCAAGTTGAGGTAGGTGATGTTAATCATCATCCTCCTCTTCACATTCTTCTCCCCACACCTATCTTAGATAACCCTAATATTCGTCAGAAGGTATATGTTGAGCTAATGAATTCTGAGAAAGAAATCTATAGATGTATGCTGATAGATTCTTTATACAAATACAAGTTTTCTTTTCATTATAGAAACACACATTTACTCGTTGGTTGTAAACATTTCAATGTATATGTTAGAGAAAGAGCTGCTTAGGAATTATATCTCACTCTTGTGCAGTTTTACAATTCCTTCATAATTTTGATATAGGGGATTCCCCTCCTAATATAATGTAGATTTTCTTCCCCTCTTATCTCATGACTAGGGGACAAGAGGTGTATTTGTTGGAAATATTCAGGAATTAACCAAGTTACTGAGAGGGGAGGGGTGAATCAGTAACTCCAAATTTTCTTACAATTTTAACATGTATTTTACTTTTTAACCTATACAGAAAGCATGAAACTTAAAAGCATTCACAATAATGACACATAGATTTGGTTACCCAGAAACCTTCCAAAAGAAAGTAAAACTGGGGTGGGGATGAAACCCACAAAGCTTTAATACTGCAGAATAAAGTTGGCCGGTTAAGGCTTACAATTTGATCACTTCTGATGATCTGCCCTGTTAGGAGCAATAAGGATTGCTAAATCCACCCTGTTAAAGGATTTACAAACATACAGTGAAGTATGCACTCGGTAAAGAGATTTATACAAAGACTGTTAAGTTTACCCGGTTAAAGGATTTAGTACTGATTCACCTATTAGAATGAAACAGTAGATCTCTTCTTTGCAACTGGATTGCTGAATGAGATTCGCTGATGTACTGATCACCTTCTATGATGAATTTGTCTTTGCTGTACCTTAAACTTCTGAAGCCTTCTGCAATTCGCTTGTTTCTGCCTTTCTTACTCTTTCACATATATTCTACGTTATATTTTTTTTACTTATTACTTGTATGTTACATCTTTTGTTTCTACAACATTGTTTATATACAGGTCTCAAACAATTAATTACAATTACAATTACACAGTCGGCTTGACAAATAAACATAAGTGCTACTAAGTCGGCCCAAATATGGTTACACGGTTCCTTCAAACTGACTCGGTGACTTTCTGATACTCGGCGTCCACTGCATTACTCGACATCGTCATGCACTCGGTAGAAGTGAAGGCACGGTTCATACTGATCACTCGGTAGGTATTGAACTCGGTAAGCATTGGTGACTCGGTAGACAAGATGTTACTCGGTTTACATTGTCCTGATCGGTTTGTACTAACTTGCTCAGTTTCCACTGTCTGCTCGGTTTGCACTGTCTGCTCGGTTTGCACTATCTGCTCGGTTTGCACTGTCTGCTCGGTTTGCACTGTCTGCTCGGTTTGCACTGTCTACTCGGTTTGCACTGTCTTCTCGGTTTGCACTGTCTGCTCGGTTTGCACTGTCTGCTCGGTTTACATCCAAAATGCAAATAAGTGTTGTCACTAGTGGCAATACTGCTTAATGCCAACAATCTCCCCCTTTGGCATTAGTGACAAAAACACTTATTGGCCAAAATTTATATACACGAATCATGCTGAGTTTTATTTTGATTTTTCAAAATTTGTCTTTGTTATAGGGCTTTATACATTGTCTCCCCCTTTCAATGTGCTAACTGTTTCTTATACAAATCTATACAGTATACATATCTCTCCTTCTATACATATAAATTGTTGGCATTAAGTAGTATTGCCACTAGTGACAACACTTATTTGCATTCTGGATGTAAACCGAGCAGACAGTGCAAACTGAGCAGATAGTGCAAACCGAGCAGACAGTGCAAACCGAGCAGACAGTGCAAACCAAGTAGACAGTGCAAACTGAGCAGACAGTGCAAACCGAGTAGACAGTGCAAACCGAGCAGACAGTGGAAACTGAGCAAGTTAGTACAAACCGATCAGGACAATGTAAACCGAGTAACATCTTGTCTACCGAGTCACCAATGCTTACCGAGTTCAATACCTACCGAGTGATCAATATGAACCATGCCTTCACTTCTACCGAGTGCATGACGATGCCAAGTAATGCAGTGGACGCCGAGTATCAGAAAGTCACCGAGTCAGTTTTACTTTCTTTTGGAAGGTTTCTGGGTAACCAAATCTATGTGTCATTATTGTGAATGCTTTTAAGTTTCATGCTTTCTGTATAGGTTAAAAAGTAAAATACATGTTAAAATTGTAAGAAAATTTGGAGTTACTGATTCACCCCTCACCTCTCAGTAACTTGGTTAATTCCTGAATATTTCCAACAATTGGTATCAGAGCTGCATTGGTTCTCAAGACAAAGCTTAACTAGCTTGAGCAAAGATCCAGGACAATGGAGGTATTCAAACTGAACAAGGTGATTGAAAATGAAAAGCTAGATCTGGAAATGGCCATAGCTAAACTCAAAGAAGCAAAAGAACATCTTTCCCAATCCCTAAGGAGAAGGAAGGAACTTGCAAATTAGATGAATGATCAGAATTACATTGAAGAAAAGATTGAAGATCTTCTTCCCTCAAACAACTCAGATGAAGCAAACAATGCTATCAAAGAACTCCTAGAAAAGAATGGGTCTCTGCAGGAAGAAGTGAGAAAATTGAAAAGAGAACAAGAACTACACTCTACAAGATTCTGTGAGATCTTGGAATAGAAAAATAAGTTGAAAGATGAATTAGATGGAAGAAACATTGAAGTCCAAAACAAAACCCTTCAGCTAGAAAACCTAATTGATCAGATCTCTCATACAAATGAAGAAATTCTAAATCTAAGATCAGAAATAGAAAACACAAGAGAAGAACTAAGATCTGAAAAGGAAATCAATCTAAGATTGATGGATGACCTAAACGCTGAAAAACAAATCAATGAAGGAATGCTGAAAAGTCAAGAAGACTTGAATCAGCTGTATGAACGAAATCTTCATAGGCAAAAAGGAAAAGCAGGACTTGGATACAAAGAAGAAGGCGAATCCTCTAAGCAAGGTACTAAAAGAAATAAAAAACCTACTTGTAATCATTGTGGTAAAATAGGACATACTTCAAATAAATGTTGGAACAATGAAAAAGCAGAATTCAATGGAAAATGTTATAGCTGCAATCAACCTGGTCACAAAGCAAATGAATGCAGGGAAAAACCTAGATTCAGAGGTAATTGTCACAAGTGCAACAAACAAGGTCACAAGGCATCCGAATGCAGATCCAAGACATTTAATCCAGCAGAACAAATTGTCAAAGCAATGTTTGGATGGGACTACAACACCTGGTGTAGATGTCATTACTGTGGAGAATATAGACACATTGGCATGAATTGCATAAAACATCATCTAAGAAAAAGAGATACTACCGTAAGATGTTTCAAATGCACTAAACTCGGTCACATAGCCAGAAACTGCATGAATGCTAATGAAATTGAAGAAGGAAAGAAGAATGAAGCAACTAAGGTCAGGAAACAGGTGAGACAAAAATGGATTCCTAAAGCTACCGAGCAATCCAGTCCAAGTAATGGAATGGATGGCTCTATCGACTCAAATTAAATTTCCAACAGTATTTTCATCTAGTCTCCTAGGATCCATTAGGCTTTTAGCATATATTATGTGTTGAACTTAATTGGTATTCTTTTTCTCCTATTTTTCTATGGTTTTGTATTATGTTTATAATCATCCATAGATCTTTTTCAAGATATCTTTTCTAAGACATGTTTTCCAAGGGTATCCCTTGTCTCTATCCCTAGGGGGCAAGGTACCTCTTTCTTTTTTTTGTCTAGGGAATTGCTTTCCCTAGCTTAGTGGTATTTGTTTATATTGCAATATTATTTCATCATATTAACAGATGTTTTGACTATGGATAACCTTTGTATATGAGAATTTTTTGTCCTAAGTCATCACTTCTTCTCTATGTTGCAAATTATGTTCTTTATAAATTCGCACCCTTGCTTTGGTGTTATAATTGTTTCCCTCATTCCAAATATTCTTCTTCCTCTTCCTCGTAGGGGGCTTGATGATCGAATCTTTGTTCCCATTTTGAAAGATGAAATTTTATTTAAAGCACTCCTCTTTGGTGGGGGTCTTCGTGATAAGATCTCTTTCTTTGAGGATCCTTTTTTCCATGAGTGACATATTCTTTTCATGATTATCTATATTCTTGGGTGTCGGGGTCAATATCCCTTGCTAAGAATATGGTGTACATTGTTGTAAACAGGATATCTCCTTGCATTGTGAAGAAGGTATCCTCTTCCATCTTTGTTACTACATTTGGGGGGAAAGGATGCCATCTCCTTCTTTTCTATCTTTCTAAGATTAACCTCTTTCCTTGGTTAAGCAGTATCTATCTATTATGTGATATCCAATAATACATGAAAATTTTGGTTTGCATTGAGGATCTATGTCCTTGATAACAACCTATTTTTTTGTTTGACATTGGGTTTCCATGGTTGATATATCTCTCACCTTGGAAATTAAACAGTGTGCTATCCATCATATGGGTTTCTTTTTTTTCACTTCTTGCATGATATCTCTTTACATTTGTCCCTTCCATGGCCTCATAGGAGTAGTGACCTTCTTGGCTTGGATTGGGTATTGTTTGTGGATATTGTCTTGATGTTGAAGAAGGCTTTATCTTTATTCTTTCCTTTCCTTAACATGTCAAAATAGTATGTTTTTTCCATATTAAGGAGAGGGGTATATATAGGGCCTCCCTTGTACTATAGTTTTTTTTATTTTTATATGCTAAATCTTGGAAGGTAGTGCACATAAGTTGCTAAATCTTTCGATGGTAATGCACATAAGTTGCTAAATCCTGAGGAGACATGCATTTCATATTCATAGTGATACAAGAAGGTGGATCTATGATTATTCTAGAAGTTATTAGAAGATGCATTACAGTTGCAAGCATAGTTTATGGGTGAACCTGTTGGGCTCTCCCTCCACGGTGATTTATGGTAAGGTGGGCATCTTACTAGACGAGGTAATCACTCTTTTCCTTTTCCCTCTTTTTGCTTTCATGCTAGTAGGACTAGATCATGAAGCTATGTTATTTATAGTGTTTCTCTTATCTTTCTTATGTAATCATTTATGCTTTTATGATAGCTTTCCAAATATGATATTAGTATGAGAAGTGTTTCTTAGTAAGGTTTCTTGTGCTAGTTGATTTGGGTTTGTTTTAGTACTAACCCCTCTTTTGTGTCTTTTTCCCTTTTTTTGCACCCTCGTGCACGTATGATTGAGTTATAATCCTTAGCCTTGGGGCTTGTGTCCCTAACTAAGTGTTATCCTATCCTATTTTGAATCCACTAGGATCTCTTCTTCTTTCTCCATTACCAAGAGTTTTCATCGAATCCATACTCTTGCTAAAGTGGGGGCTTAATGTATCATCTTAAAATTGAAGCACTTCCATGTTAAGAATATTTAGCCCTCTGAGTGAGTGGTCTGGGTTATGTCAAGAACCTTGAATTGGCCTTTTTCTCAGATCTGACTTGTTCTCCTCATTTTTCTTCTATCTATCTCTATTTTCAGTATATTTTTGCATTTCCTGGCATTATCCACTAAGGTCCTGAGGTTTTTGACCTCAAGGTCAAAGTTAAACTTGAGGGTCAAAGTCAACCTTAACTCTGACCTAGGTTAGGGTCAACCTCGACTCTGACCTAGGGCAGAGTTGACCTTGTCCTTAACCAACAGTTCAAATTTCAAATTCCCATGATTTTCGGGTGTCAAGTTTCAGAGATATTTGTTTTCCTACCTCCAGGTCAGCTATTTCAAGTTTTAGAATGGTAAATCCTTAAATTGCATTTAATATGGGTCCATTTCTAGGGGTTAAGGTTAATTGTGATTTAATTCCCCAATGTCAGCCTTATCTAGAGGTTTGTGCCTTAGTTCACTATAAAAGGAGGCCTTCCTCTCTCATTTTCATATCCACTCATCCATCATCAAGAGAAAGATATCTCAATCAAGTTTTGTGAGAACATATTTCATCTCAAGCATTTCATCAAGAATTTTTAAGGAAGCATTCAATTCCTCTTCTTCATTCAAGTTCTCCATTGTAGATCAAGGATTCAAGCGTTCAAGCCTTTGAATGGATTTGGTTCAAGCATGCAAGATTCTTCATTCAAACCCTAGATCTAGCCATTATGATGGTGTGATCTTCCTTCAAGATCCTTTGTTCATCTTCTAAGATCCATTCATTCTTATATCAAGGTGGATTCCAAGCATACAAGCATGGAGGTTTTGTATTTAATTTCATGGTTTTGATTTAAATTTTCCATTGTTGCATTCAAGATTTCATATCAATATACTTGTTTACATTCGAAATACAATTGCATATCTATTGAATTGCATAGCTTCATTGCTAGATCTAGTTCTACTACTTGCTAGCATTCTCATTTCAATTTTAATATTAAGGTTGATTCCAAACTGGGTTTTGACCAAGGCAAACCCCTCAATGAAACAACAAAAACCCTCTTTTTTTGTAGGTGCAGGTGCAGAACTTTGGATCTGAGATTGGATTTGGATACCCTTTTCAAAGAAATTTTGAGATCTGTGAACAAAATCACAGTCGACCTTCAAAATAAGAATGTAGCCTTTGACCTTTTGTGAGGGGCAAAGACTACCTATTGTCAGAAAGATAAAAGATTTCTAGTTTTTCTTCATCTCAACATTTCTAGTCGAAAATAGGTTGCAGAATTTCTCGAAAGTACATAGAGACATCAGAAATTGGCACTTTCTAGATTTTCCCTATTTTGAGGTTAGTATTTTCTTTTCAATTATTTTATATTTCAAGCACAAGTCCATTATAGGGAAATATAAGGTTTTCTTCGTCTTTCATATTCTCCATAGATTGATTCGATTGTACATTAACTTTTTTGTTGATCAATTTGGATCTCTCCTTTGGGAATTTGGATGTAGAAGTGGATCTCATATTTCCTCCATACGTGCATTCCAATAGTGGTGATCCCATTTTACCTCTATTTAGTACTATGTAATAATCAGCTCCTAACAAAGATAGATTTCCTAATAGGGATACTATATTTTAGTGCATAGTTGTGGGTACCATTCCCACTGGGATTTTCCCTTGGCTAGGGTTTCCTTGAAAACAAATCATGGTATTATGAGTTATGTGATGTGCATTTATGTTCTTTTCATTTCTACATTAATATGGTTTATTTGCAATTGGTTGAATTTTAAATTACAGTGTTGTAATATTGATTCTCACCACCTCTCAGTATTGCCTAATCCTAATAGAAAATCAATAAAATAACAATGCTTCTTAGAACAAAGGTAGAAAATAATAGTGAAATGATTAGAACAATAATCAATCATGGAAAAGAAACTAAAATTAGTAAAATGAAAATTTAATATGGATATGGATAAGTGGTTTCATAAATAAAAAATAATACTTTATAGAAGAGATCACGACTTTAGAATCAGAGGATGTTCAAGCTTTGGTCAGAATGCCATAAAGAAATGAAAAGAGGGAAAATCTATTGTGAAATACCCCATATCTAAGACTAATCATATGGATTTTATCATATGAAACATCTCCTTTTATTTTGTTCTTGTTACAAATATGTGTGATTATCATAAAAGAGGGAAAAAGGATGTCTTGAACTTTGGGACAAAAAATTTATTGTTACAAGGACAAGAATAGTAAAAATGGTGTTATGATTTTAAAAAATAGTGTTCTGTAATTAAAAAGGAATCACTAGAAAGTTATTGAAAATATGTAGTACTAAAGTGGGAATAATATTGTAAGATTATAAAATAAAGATAAATCACTATTTTGACAAAGTTTAGAACTATGAGGTTTTAAGAGTAGAGATTGACACCAAAGAGTAGATCATTCATTGATCTTTGCATGTAACAAAAATCTATCACTATTATTGAAGAGAAATATAAGAATATGGATAAATATGGTATTATGAGAAGGTAATGTCCAATTTCATAAGGAGAATGTTTAATAAAAAAATAAAATAAGATGACAATGCTATTTTAAGTGACACAAAAATCAATCAAAACAATGAACAAAGAATAAATAAAATGGACAATGAAAGAATTTAATAAAATAATATCTCATGATAATGCTATAAATAAGAGAAAGGATGTAGTAATACAAGGACACATTAGGAGAATATAAGGTCACACAAAAATACATGGGTTTATTTTGATTGCCAAAGCATATGTAAAGTAGTGATACAGTCTAAAAAGACACATGGAAATGATGTCTAATGTGAAAATTCTGTATTCAAATCAAGGTTTGTAAAAGTAGTGAGTGATGTAGTCAACAAAGACACAAACACACTTGTATTTAGTTGACAAAGGTATTTTCATAAAAATAAGCCATTAAGGATAGAGATGCTCAAAAGGTTACACCACAACTATGATGTGCAAGGATTATATATGAATATCCTTAAAACAAAGGATTCATCAAATGTATAAAAGGTTTAAGAGAGATAAAGGTCATGTCATGAAGATTAGATCATATTAATATTATGATCCATGAAGTAAAATAAAAATTATTTTGGTTCAATTCATCTAGTAGATGAGCCACCATTTTAATATAAGTATAATTACAAAGGAAAAAGGAGTTATCATAGTAGTCAAGGGAGATGAGTTGCACAAGGGATTGAGAAAAGAAATTGTAGGTGCATAGAAAAAGAAAATTAGATCTTGATGTGAATGTGGGAATAATGATAGACGATTAATTGAAATTGAGTTTGGTCTGGTGAAATAAAAGAAAGAAAATAAAATTTTCAATTCTAAAAGAAAATAAACAAAGAAGTTTTTGAAAGAAACATCTTGGAACAACTACACAAGTGAGATTAAGCTAGGTGAGGATGGATGCAATAGCAAGTAGAGCTATGTAAGAGAGGAGATAATTACATAAGGAATGTTATTTGAAAATAATAGTTCCAAACAAAATTAAAAAAACCTTAACTAAATAATAGAGATCTTTGTGAGAATAGAGCATACAGAAGAGACAAATAGGTCATACCATAGATAGACAAATAAAAGGTTTACACAAATATTGATAAATTGTTACTAATTACATGTATGCATATTAAAGAAAGAGAAAATGGCATGAGTAAATCCAAATTCTATGATTTTTATGCTATCCTCCATATATTTGAGCTATTTGACATAATCCTAGAACAACGTAAGGTTGTCATGATAGTAGTACATGCACAAAATGAATTTTTTTTAAAGGTGTTAATGACTTGCATAATATTTATAGCTCTCAACTTTTCAAATGCCATTATGAAGGTGTTAAAGGTAGATGGAACTAAGTTAAATAATTGATTGTCTCATATAATAAAAGAAATCCCTATCTTAGCCCAATTTTATTGCCACATTCAAAGTGCCAACTTTAATTGTTTGAATTAATGGTTTGATCTTATTGACGTCTTGAGAAAAAAGACATAGGAGAAGGAAATTTGATACACTTTAGAAACATTTAGGTAGAATACCTTAAATTAAATATATATAGTAGAATGATACACCAAATGGGATCGTTTCTTCAAGAGTTATAACATACACGAGTTTCCACCACTTAAGACGAGTACAAAAACAACAATATATGACTAAATAAACTACTAAAAATTGTAGATAAATGACTAACTTTGATCATGTGACCACTGATAGTTTATTGTTGGTCATTTATCTTGCAACCAAATTTATGACTAAACTATTTTAGTCATTAATTTGGTCATTTAATTAGTCATATATTTAGTCATTTATTTAGTCATATATTTGGTCATATATTGTGTCATTTATTTAATCATATATTTGGTCATATATTGAGTCATTAATTTGGTCGTATATTTGGTCATATAATGAGTCATTAATTTAGTCAGATATTGAGTCATTAATTTGGTCATTTATTTGGTCGTATATTGAGTCATTAATTTGGTCATTTATTTGGTCACTTATTTAGTCATTTATTTGGTCATTTATTTGGTCATTTATTTGGTCATTTATTTGGTTGTTTATTTGGTCATTTATTTCAAATACCATAAATTTTATTATGTAAAAAAAAATCATATTAAACTTGAACTATAAAGCATAATAGAAAATAAAAAATATTACACATGAACAAACTACAACCAAGTAAAATTAAAAGATTGATTCAACATCATGATAAATAAAGATAATCAATTGATATAAAAATTTAATGCAAATATAAAAATTAAAACAAAAACATTTGTCATTCAAAGTATGCAAGGTGCCAAAATATATATGTATGATGTCAAAGTTATCTAAGAGTATATACATAAATATAATAAAAAATATCAAGTTGTCTCAAATATAAAGCACTGCACTAAGATGTCTAACAACTAGTACATGATAAACATGTTGATCAACTATGTCATTTTTTTCAAATACTTTAGTGGCCACCGTGTGAAGGTTCCCTCTTTCTCTTTCAGACAAACAACTCCATCTATTTTGTCTTCTTAAACAAGGGGTACATTACTTGTAACCTTTAAAATGTTTACATTTGCATCTCCTATTCCTTTCAAGTTGATTCCATGTACAATAGATAGGGAGTGAATCTGCCCAATGCCAACAAAATCACCATCATACGGATCCAACACCTTAATTTTATCCCCTTCTTTGAGTTTATCAACACCTTTCTGCAAAAAGAAAAAAATAACACATTATATTACATAGGTAATGAAAGGCCACAAATATAATATAATCATAAGTTTCTAAATAAGATATTTAGTCACTAGTGTAGAAATATAATTCACAAAATCCCCAAGTAGGAAAAGATATGTTGATAATCTACATAAAGTAGGAAAGGAAATACAACTATTATTTTTATCCATGCAAGTATAAGAAACAATAAAAGATCAAAATAATGCCAAGATCTAAGTTCCTAAAACAAAGTACATGCAAATGAAGACAAGATCAGTTACAAAGAAAAGAGCAGTCATTTGAGGTTATAAAGGATTCATAATAACAAGGAATAATAGTAAAGTATGACATTGATCTTATAACAGATCTCTATTTTGAAGTGCGGGGGATATATGACTCTCATAATACAATGGCAAGATCATAAATTTAGATAGTGATATATGTTGTTAGAGGGAAGTGACATTCATTGTCTCTGTGATAGACACTATCATAGTGTCAAACATTATATAGTCAAGCTACAACACACTGACCATAAAGCCAACACAAAATTATTAACTCATGCATATAATTCTACTAGCAGGGAAACCACATTGCCTACATGACAATAGAACTTTAGTGTTCCACTTCAAACTGTCTCACATTATGGAGCCACCATTTCCTTCATTAGGGATAGTATCATAGGCTATGTCATTGATGTGAACCAAATGTTTAAATTTAAATGCACATTATTTTTTCTTAAGGTTTGATTGAAATATGTCCTCTTCTTTGTTTATTTGAATGGCCCTTAGCATCCTGTAGAATATCCCAGTGTGATGTAGAGGTGGTAGGGATGTGGTGGGAAAGAGGAGTTCACAAAATCAATCCAACAAATAGGATACACACAAACACTCACAAGCCTAAAGGCTATTCAAATGTACAACTAGGGAAAACCTAAAATGAGACTTTGACCAATGAACTTAATCACTCCTTATAGCAATTTAGAGGGCTACATAGAACAACAATAAGGTTTTTTGACCTTATCTCCCAAAATTTCCAAAAGACTTTGAAAATAAAATAGATTTCTGGATACCCTTTTCGGAGTTACACAACATACCAAAATATAGCATAAGTTTCTTTGGACAAAAATGGATTTCCTTCACAAACCTATTGTTACAAGCATAAAAAACTAGGTAGATTTACAAAGTAACTACCCATTAAACACTGATACCAATGTATACAAAGGAAAATAAAAATCACAATAATGTTTTTACATCACTATCAATTGAACACCATGTTTTATGCAACCAAAATAAATTATTGTTTCCTTGACTGTACTCACGGGCAGTGACACAGTTTGTAGAGAATTCTTGCCCTGAGTGATGTTCTCATAATAAATCATCACATAATTTGAATGATGGAAATAGATCAAGGTGGAAAATTGAAAATAAATGAGAAACTGGGGGAAATGAGAGGGCCAATGATGATTGGGGAGGGAAATTGGATTCTATAAAAACTAAAGGAACAAACATAGTATGGGATGTAGATCTTGAGAATTCTATTTTGGGTAACATGGATGCTGATTGAGATTGTGGTTAGGAGGACAACCTTGTAGAAGGAAATGGTCCACATCCTAAAATAGAATTACTTGGGTTTCTCACTACTGATATTGATGACAATCAGATGGCAGCAATCAGGGATGGACTCACAAAGAAGCTAGCGATCATTCAGGGCCCAACATGCACTAGGAAAAAATTTGTGGGTCTCTTCATAATAGAGAAATTACTTGCCAAATGAAAGCTACATGGTCTCATAATTGTGGTATGCTACACCAATATGACCTTAGACTAGTTCCTTGAAGGGATTTATAAGTATGAAACGAGCATAGTTCATCTTGGGACTCGAAGCAAGAGCCAAGTTTTGTAGCAATGTAGCCTAGAAAGGTTTCAAAGGAAATTCAGAATTTAGCTTCCAAAGACTTTTGGTCATACAAATGCTAGGCTTAGGTGTATTCAAAAAAAGATGACTAATAAATCAAACTTTCTTGCAAAGTGTATGTATATAGAGCATGTAACTATGGAAGCTCTTTTTGTGGTTGCAAAAGAAGAACATGTGGATAGTTTATTTATTTGCAATTATTGTCGAGATGATGACATTTACCAGTCATGGTTGGCTTGAAATGATAAGGTGCACCCTACTATTTTCCCACACTCATTTGTGGAATCTAAACTTGAAAATATCACAGAGAATCAATCATTGAATTTCAAAGATATTGAGGATGATTTTTTAAGTATTGGTTTATTTCATGAGTATGGTATATTGAGGATATATGAATTTTGGATGCCGCTTCTAGGAAGAAATCAGATGGCTATTGGTTGAGTCAAAATAAATTGCATGGGAAGAAAGAATTTTGGAATTTGGCTCCTAAATATGGATCTTTAATCAATGAAATCATGGAGACGGAAAGAAAAATTCAACAATACGTATTAAGAAGTACAAAAATATTGGGCATGACCACTACTGTAGTAGCAAGGCTCTTTGATGAAGGGTGCTCCCCTTATTACATCATAGTCAGCTCAAGATAACCTTTGAAACCCAAACAAAAATTTTGAAGAAAATTATTTTCTGCCATTTCAGGTGGCCCAACTTCCGAAGACCATAAGTTATCACCAGTTGACCCGATCGGCTATTATAACCCCATTTTGGAAATGCCACGAAGTGCTCTATAGGCTTGACCTGCACAAGCACCCATCACCCATATTTTTGACCTCATTCGGGGCCTCTAAAGCCTTCAAAACTGAGTTCAAAGTTTCTGTACCCTGTTGCCAATACCGAAAATCTTCAATATCTTCCAATATACACTTGATCTAGCAATGAAACTTTACTGGTAGACTTATATGACCAACATGAACCTCCAAGAAAGAAATCAGATCATTGTGAGCACATAAAAAAATTACCAAAAATAGTAACTTCCCATAAATAGCAGCTCTGCACAAAATAGCCCTTATTGAATATAAAAATAGAAATATTTTTGGGTGATGCAAGATTGCTCTTACACCCAGGATGCTCCTGCATCAGACACCTAGGGTAATTTGAGAAGTGACCCTGTCACAACTAAGGTGTGCAGAGGAAAACCAAGATGGTTAACCTCCACCCTTGTTAGCCATGATGAATCTTCAATAGTTCATCCTTTCCACTTGACCAGATATTCTTCATATGTCTTGTTCCTTGTGCTTCTGCCAACATGACTGTCCAGTATATCCTCGATCTCCTTAGTGTCTGAACTAGTTGCTGGAATACTCCATTGTGCTGCTGTGATCTCATCTTCAACACCTCCTTCATGATACTCTGTCAGATCTAAAATGTTAAACACTGGTGAAATATTTAGCTCAGTAGGAAATTCTACCTCATATGAATTTCCTGAATCATGTTTCTTCAGTATCTTACATGGTCCAAACTTCTTCATTTTCAGCTTGTTATATGTACCAACTGGAAACCGCTCCTTCCACAAATGAACCATGACTTCATCACCAACCTAAAATTCCTTATACCTCCTTTTCTCATCTACCTTAGCCTTATACTGTGCATTCATCTTGGTAATATGCTTCCTCACCTCCCCATGGATGTTCTTCAAGTGTTCTATAAAATCCTCAGCTTCAGCACTACTTATTTCTCCTTTATCTATCTTCCTTAATTCAGATGCATTTCTTGGACTACTTCCATATACAATCTAGAATGGTGATTTACCAGTGCTCCTGTTGACAGAATTATTGTATGAGAATTCCACCTGTGGTAAAATCAAATCCCATCCTATTGGCTTATCTCCAACCAAACATCTCAGCAAATTTCCCAAACTTCTATTCACCACCTCTGTCTGTCCATCAGTCTGTAGATGATGTGATGAACTGAACTTCAAATTTGTCTTCAACTTCTTCCACAATGTATGCCAGAAATATCCAACAAACTTAGTATCTCGATCTAAAACTATGGTCTTTGGCAAACCATGTAGTCTCACCACTTCTCTGAAAAACAATCCTGCTACATGAACAACATCATTAGTCTTCTTGTAGGGAATGAAATGTGTCATCTTTGAAAATCTGTCAACTACCACAAAAATTGAATCATGTCCCCGCTGAGTCCTCAGTAAACCAAGAACAAAGTCCATACTGATATCCTCCCAAGGCTTCTTCGATATAGGTAATGGCTGATACAACCCTGTATTCTACTTCACTTCTTTTGCCATCTGACATACTCTGCAACTTTGTACAAACTTCTTCACATCTTGCTACAATTGTGGCCAATAATAATTCTCACCAACCAAAGCAAGGGTTTTATCACAACCAAAATGTCCAGCCAATCCTCCACTATGCTTCTCCTTGATGAGATTCTCCCTCATAGAACTTCGTGAAATGCACAACTGACTCCCTCTAAATAGCATATCATCCTGGATGATGAAATCCAACCATTTCATCCTGTCTAGAGTAACAGGTTCTGTACAAGCTTTCCAAGCTTCACCAAAATCAGGATCATTTGGATACAAATTCTTGAGTTCCTTGAACCCAACCACTTCAATCTACATTTCTGTCAGCAATAGTTGCCTTCTGCTAAGAGCATCTACAACCATATTAGACTTTCCACTCTTGTGTTTCAAAATAAATGTATAACTCTGCAAAAACTCAACCCATTTCAAATGCCTTTGATTCAATTTTCCTTGACTATTCAAATATTGCAAAGCTTGATAATCAGTATATAAAACAAACTCTTTAGGAAGTAGATAATGTCTCCACTTCTTTAATGCCTAAACTATAGCATAAATTTTTTGATCATAAATAGAATATTTCCTCTTGGCATCATTTAACTTCTCACTGAAATAAGCAATAGGTTTACCTTCTTGGCTCATAACAGCTCCTATTGTAGTACCACTAGCATCACAATCTACTTGAAACACCTTATTAAAATCTGGAAGTGCTAAAATAGGTTGTTCTATAACTTTTTGTTTCAATAATTAAAAACTCTTTTCTGCTCCTTTAGTCCACTTAAACTCTTTTCTATCCCCTCTCATTGTTTCAGTCAAGGGTCCACAAATACTGCTAAAATTTTTGATAAACTTTCTATAAAAGCTAGCTAGACCATGAAAAGATCTTACCTTAGTAGCACTCCTTGGAGTAGGCCATTCAAGGATAGCTTGTACCTTCTTTGGGTCCATTTTTAGACCTTTTGCTGAAACTACAAATCCCAAATACACTAACTCTTTCTTCACAAAATTGCACTTCTTCAAATTAATCAACAATTTCTCTTCTCTCCACTTCTCAAATACCATACGAATATGCATCATATGCTCATCCAATGTCTTGCTAAAGATCAAAATATCATCTAGGTAAACAATGACAAACTTACCCAGAAATTCTTTCTGAACCTCATTCGTGAGCCGCATGAAAGTGCTCAGTGCATTGGCTAGCCCAAAAGGCATGACTAACCACTCATACAGTCCTTCCTTTATCTTGAAGGCAGTCTTCCATTCATCTCCTTCTCTGATCCAAATGTGATGATATCCACTCTTCAAATCTATCTTTGAGAAATACACAGCTCCACTCAAACAGTCCATAATATCATCCATTCGTGGCAATGGAAACCTATACTTGATTGTGATCTTGTTTATTGCTCTGGAATCTATACACATCCTCCACTCTCCATTCTTCTTTGGTGCTAATACTACTGGTACAGCACAGGGACTTAGACTGATGAAGGGTGCTCCCCTTAATACCACAACCACATAACAGAAATAGAGAAACAACAACAATAATAGGCAAGAACAGAAAATTGGCTTCTTATTATCTCCACAAATGTGGAATTACAAACTTTCAGAATTACAATATGCAAAGCCCCATGGGCATTCCCTTACAATATTCTTTAGGACAAAGCCTCGAATCAATACCCAGATCTACTACCCAGAACTATTCTGAACTACCTAAGACAATAATACAGCCTTCCTTATATAGGCAATTTTCCACCGCCTGGGAAGGTTCCAAAATTTTAGCCAATAAGGCCGACCAAACTTAGAATTATTTTATTTTACATTTTATTACGTCATAGTTGGCTCAAGATAACCTTTGAAACCCGAACAGAAATTTTGAAGAAAATTATTTTCCACCATTTTAGGTGGCCCAACTTCCGAAGACCATAAGTCATCACCAGTTGACCCGATTGGCTATTATAACCCGATTTTGGAAATGCCACGAAGCGCTCCACAGGCTTGACCCGCACAAGCACCCGTCACCCAAATTTTTGACCTCATCCGGGGCCTCTAAAGCCTTCAAAACTGAGTTCAAAGTTTCTGTACCTTGCTGCCAATACCGAAAATCTTCAATCTCTTCCAATATACACTTGATCTGGCAATGAAACTTTACTGGAAAACTTATATGACCAAAATGAACCTCCAAAAAAGAAATCAGATCATTCTGAGCACATACAAAAATTACCAAAAATAGTAAATTTCCATAAATAGCAGCTCTGCACAAAATAGCGCTTATTGAATACAAAAACAAAAATATTTTTGGGTGATGCAAGATTTCTCTTACACCCAGGATGCTCCTGCATCACAGACTCTCTCGAATCAATCCTTTCTGTAACAACTCATGTACTTGTCTGTTCAACTCCTCACTTTCTGCAGGTGTCATTCTGTGTGCTGCCTTATTTGGCAAACTCACTCCTGGGATCAAGTCCATCTGATCACTGATCTTCCTGACTAGTGGTAATCTATTAGGCACGTTATCAGATACAATATCCTGAAACTCATTCAACAAATCTGCAACTTCTACAGGAACATCTTCTACTTCCTCTTTACCAGCTTTTGGAATTAAAGAAAAACATACATGCTCATGCCTCATACCATCTAGGAAATTTCTTCCATCAACAAATGTTATCCTTGCATTACCACATACCTTTTCTTCAGTCTCCTTCAATGGTTTTCGCTTATGTCGCACTCCATCCTTTGTCAGGGAATAGGTATTCGCATGACCATCATGTACAGCACATCTGTCAAACTGCCACAATCTACCCAACAACATATGACATGCATCCATAGAGATGATATCACATAGTACCTCATCTTGGTACCCGCCGATCTTGAACTTTACTAGGCACTATTCACTGACCATGACCTTGTGGTCATCCTGCACCTAGGCAATCCGATATGGATGTGGGTGTTTCTGTCTCTTGAGCTTCAACTTTGTCACCATCTCTTCTGACACCAAATTGTCAGTGCTTCCACTATCGATAATCACATCATAGCATTTACCCTCACACTTGCATCTAGTGTGAAACAGGCTCCTCCTTTGCTCAGGTTCATTCTCACCACTCAAAAGGACTCTTCTATTAATCGACGTTTCTCCTCTTTCAGCATCTTCAGAATTTGATGATTTGGCATCTTCATCTATATGTGCAACTCTGGTCTGGCCTTCATTTCTCCTGTCTATTCTACCTTGGTGCTGAGGACATTCAAATGCCCTATGACCTTCTTCTCCACAGTGAAAACATGTTCCACGGAAGCCACCTCTTCTAGATCCTTGTCCTCTTCCTCTTCCTCTCTGATCTCTATTATTCTGATCCTGGAAGTGATTGGAATTATTTCCTCGCTGATTCTGACTTCTATTGGCCTCATCCTTCTTTTTCAGATCTTCATTTCAGCCACCATATGACCGTCCACCATATCATCCACCGTGACCTCTTCCATTTTGTCTACTCTCAAACTTCTTGTTTAGCTTTTCCTCTACTTTTAGGGCAAACTGGTATGCCTCTTCAATACTATTCATTTGAACCAGATTCAGCTCCTCCTGAATGCTTGGCCTTAACCCATTAAGGTATCAGGCAACTTTCTCTTTATCAGCTTCTGCATGGCCTATTTTAATGAGAAGTCGATAGAACTCCTCTGTATACTCCTGAACAGATCTTCCTGCTTGCTTCAAACTTTGCATTTTCTTTAGTAGGTCAGGCTCATAATCAACAGGAATGAACTGTCACTTCAATTTATCCATCATCTGATCCCATCTCATGATTTTCTCCTTTCCCCTTCTATTTCGCTCCAACTGAATCTCTTGCCACCATATCTTCGCATGACCTTTAAGTCTGGCCTTTGCAAATTTGACCCTATCAGGATCCTCAACATCTTCATACTCAAAATATTCTTCACATTCATTAATCCAGTCGATCAATTCCTCTGGGTTAAGATTTCCAGAAAATGTAGGAACCTCAATCTTAGGTCTTTTCCCAATCTTGGAAATCACCCGAAAAAGTCTTTCTTCCTCCTGGTTCACAATTTCAACTTCTCCTTCTTGATATTCTTCTTCGCCTTCATCCTCGCTTTCATCTCTAACATTAAGATTCATTCCTCTGTGAATCTCTTCTTGCAATGCTCGCACTTGTCTCTGCAGCTCTCTAACCTCAGGTGTCACAGCACCAGCTCTTCTGCCACGTTCTCTTCGTGGAGGCATTTTCGTGATGCGTGCTGAAACCCTAACCACAGTTCTGGTGCAAACTACCTCACAGTCGGTGATCTATTTACACACTCAAGAAAACCTGATCTGATACCACTTGATGAAGGGTGATCCCCTTAATACCACAAAAACATAATAGAAATAGAGAAACAACAACGGTAATATGCAAGAACAAAAAATTGGCTTCTTATTATCTCCACAAATGTGGAATTACAAACTTTTAAAATTACAATATGCAAAGCCACATGGGCATTCCCTTACAATATTCTGTAGGACAAAGCCTTGAATCAATACCCAGATCTACTACCCAGAACTATTCCAAACTTCCTAAGACAATAATATAGCCTTCCTTATATAGGCAACTTTCCACCGCCTGGGAAGGTTCCAAAATTTTAGCCAATAAGGCCGACCAAACTTAGAATTATTTTATTTTACATTTTATTACATTATAGTCAGCTCAAGATAACCTTTGAAACCCAAACATAAATTTTGAAGAAAATTATTTTCTGCCATTTTATGTGGCCCAACTTTCGAAGACCATTAGTCATCACCAGTTGACCCGATCAGCTATTATAACCCCATTTCAGAAATGCCACGAAGCGCTCTACAGGCTTGACCCACACAAGCGCCTGTCACCCAAATTTTTGACCTCATTCGGGGCCTCTAAAGCCTTCAAAACTGAGTTCAAAGTTTCTGTACCCTGCTGCCAATACCGAAAATCTTCAATATCTTCCAATATACACTTGATCTGGCAATGAAACTTTACTGGTAGACTTATATGACCAACATGAACCTCCAAGAAAGAAATCAGATCATTCTGAGCACATACAAAAATTACCAAAAATAGTAACTTTCCATAAATAGTAGCTCTACACAAAATAGCCCTTATTGAATATAAAAATAGAAATATTTTTGGGTGATGCAAGATTGCTCTTACACCCAGGATGCTCCTGCATCACTCTTTGATATATTGTATTCTATAAAACCTCAGGTGATGATAGTAGAAGAAGTCTTGGAAGGTCAACTGTTAGGCTGCTTGAATCCTCACATTGAGCATCTAATTCTCATAAGAGACCACTTGCAACTCCGACCTTATTTTTCTTCCTCACAACTTTCCCTTAATTACAACTTTGATGTTTCATTGTTTGAATGATTTGTGATAAATGGTATAGAATACAAAACACTATAAGTATAGAGGAGAATGGGGCCTGCAATTGCTTATTTTCTCTTAGATTTTTATCCTACCCATAGAGATCACAGATGTGTTAAAACCTTAGACAATATTAAAGGGGTTCTCAACAATGTCTATTTTTTGGATTGTTCAAATGTAGAAAGCATGGATAATCTAGGTAGCAAATTTAATCATGGGGAGGCTGATTTGGTGGTTGATTTTTCCCTATATCTAATGAACAAATGTGGCTATTCTCCAAAGGATATAACAATTCTTAGCATGTATAGATCTCAAGCTAATCAAATAAGTCAACATTTTTTGTAGGAGCTTTCTAGAAAAAAGAGGGTCCGGGTTGAATACTACATCAGAGATGCACCAATGATAAGATGTGTTGATGAGTTTTAGGGGGGATAAAGTAACATTGTAATCCTCTCCTTGGTGTGTAATGAAACTCAAATACAGTCTTCATATACAGAATCTATAGGTTTTTTGGGATTCCAAATAGAATTATTGTTGCTCTTAGTAGAGCTAGATTGAGACTATATATGTTTGGGAATGCAGAACTTCTTGTAGAGAAAAGTCAAATATGGGCTCATATCATAGATTGTCTAAGTCAAAATGGATGGGTTGGAACTAGGCTGAAACTATGTTTTCCTAATCAGGATGAGCAAGTATTTCAAGTTCACACATTAAAATTTTGAATGCCATGCATACAAGGTTGAAGGCTTATGTAATGTAGTTGTTGCAATTAAAGAACAACTAGAGTAATTTACGTACTACTAGTGAATCTAGCATGGTCAAGCCTCAGGGCATGGTAATGTCTCTAAAACATTTCATTTGCAATTGATTTTGAATTTCTACAACATTACATATTGCTACTAGTGGGCATTAAAATGCTAGGTTCCCACATCTAACATCAATATGTTAAAATTGCTCTTGTTGTAATCTAAGTAAAATGAATTTCTAAAAGTTTCTCTTGAACTTGCATACTTTATCAATAATTACTTGAGAGAAATTGTTCTTCTTTCCATTGCAAATGGGATCTTAGCATCATTTTTTAAGATTGAATGATCACTAGTTATGTGCGGGTTTATTAATAGATTCATGGGATTTTTTTTATATCTATGAACTATAAATGATTTTCATCTCTCAGATTTGTGTTTAAGTTGATTTGAATTTTAAATAATCCCTAAACTAGCCATTTGAATGATGTGATGATAAATTACTATTTCCCAGACTCTACTCCAAATAAAATAGATCAATTATGGAATCCTAATCTACCTTGACTGAATCCTAAGTGTGAATTAGCATGGGGAATAGGGATTCTAATTGTATACCACACTCAATGATTTCATTAACTAGTTTTAGGCAGGCTATATTATGTATCCAACTGTATAAATATATAAGGACATAGATTAACATATGGACTCTGTTAAGAACTACTATAATAATAGACCACATTCAATAGTTGCATTAATTGTTTGTATAATGTAGGCTATAACATGCATCCACTTGTCTAAATATCTAATATAATTTTGTTTTTTTAATACAATCAAAGATTGACCTTGAGAAATACATTAGTCTTATGGACTTTGTTGTCACCAACACATACTAAAACTCTAATATAGGGTCATTTCTTTAACTTAAATGAAAAATTTGTTCTTTTAGATTTTCCAAAAATCTCCCTTGTTTTATCAATAATTATAATGGTTTTGTGAATACATCACCTCTGATTTTTCTATGGCCTTTCAGTTTATAAATATTTAGGGTCATGTGACCCAAATGCAATTTATTTTCATTGAAGGCTGACTTGGATTAATAATGCATTGGTTGAGGTAAAGTGGCCTTGGGATGTCTTCGTATAAGAAGACATCTCAAGGCATATGCAAAATACTTAATATATATCTACCTGTGAACTATTATATAGGCAGTGAGTTTATTGTGCAAATTCAGTAAATGCCATAAACAAGGATTGGTGAGTTTGGTACATATCTACAAGGCACAAAATATATGTTCTTTACTCATCCAACTTGATTATTCTAACAAGCTACCTGCAATCAAGTCAGCGTCAACTCAGATTATGATCTTAGCTCAAATTTGATCATTAAATTTAACAAAATTAATCTTACAAAGGAAAGTGATCATTTTCTCCACTCCACCATAAATCCCAGTATGGATTACTCTCCAAGTCCTTCAAATTCTATAGTCCCTTTTCTTTTTGACAAGGGTAAAGGGCCAGAAAATTTAGGGCACCTATCAATCATGAGAATTTTGTTTAAGATGAATGCATTGGAAATAGGAAAGATCATTCAAGGAAGTGTTGCGGTAGCCACAACTAGAATATCCAAGACTCTCTTTGGCTTCTTCATCATGACTATTGGGGTTGCCTATTATAGCCCAGATGCAAAGCATGAAGTGGAAAGATATTCAGAATTTTTTGTTGGGATTGCAGCATTGGTATTCATTGCTCATACAATACAACATTTTTTCTTTCGAGAGGTTGGTGAGAGAGTCATGAAAACTCTACATGAGACTTCATTCTCTGCGTGAGTCATAATTTTTCTTCTACAACTTTTTTAGAATACAAAAACTCTCGTGTCTGACCATGTTAACTTAGTCTAAACTTTATCAAATTGAAAACTTTTCTTATTTTTATTGTACTAGGAAAATCATAGAATGTGACAGATATTTTAGATTTCAAAAATGTTATGCAGTTTGAAAGTTATAGCTACTTTTCAATAAGTCTATCAATCAGGACTAGAAAGATAATGAATAGGTGTATGTCTGACTACATTAAACAAAATCAAATGATAATATTTTTTTATAAGATTCTAGATAAAAGTAGTAGACTCATGTCTGGATGTGATGTATATTTTTTTGTATTTTTTTCCAAGTAAATAATTCATTATGATTTTTCTGGTACAAATTTCCCTAAATATAAAAACTCTCATGTTTGACCACCTTAACTTAGTCTAAACTTCATCAAATTGCAAGAATTGTTTATTATTATTGTATTAGGTGAAGCATAGAATGTGATGTATATTTCATATTTTAAAAATGTTATATTGTTTAAAAGTTATAGTATTTTTTCAAAGAGTCTATCAATCAGGGCTTATTTTTTACATCACCACTTTTTGGTGTACCATGATCCTGCACATACCCTTGGCTTATTTCATTTTGAGGTGAGAAGATATTTGTGGCCATAAAAACTACACACAACAACTCTACTAGTATGTTGCATAACAATAAAAGAAATAATAATTAAGGACAAGCATCATAGGAATAGTTTAATTTACCGATAACCACATAATAAAAGAAACAATCATTTCTAGAAAACATCAACAATAATTTCCAAATAACCACATAAAACTTTGTTCAACATTAAATACATTGCATTCATATAGCAACTTTGTTCAACATTAAAGCCCTAAAATAGGTATCAGTCCAAAGGTCCATGTCCTTAAAACATAGAATAGTCTAGAAACAACATAAAAGTCTTAAATAAAAGATCATAAAATTTGCCTCATCAATAATCGTCTGCATTTCTAGCAAGATCAGAATCCTGATCACTTGTGTCTGTATCAGCTTGATTTTCTTCCTCATCCTCATTTGTGACATGGAATACATGCCCTCTCTCAATTTCTTCATTGGTAATCAAAATCTCTTCTTCAAACAATCCCTCATAATTGTCTTCATCCACTTCTTCAAATGTTTCTTGTAAATTAACAAATTGTCCATCAAGCATTACATTGACAACTTCCATAAACTTTTGTCTCGAATGAAACTTTGTTTGAATGAAATATGACCAACCTGGGCTTCTTACATCATCAATTATAAATGACTGATTAATTTGAAGAGGGGAAACATATGGCTCATTTGTCTCTGATAAAAATTGTCATGTATTTGCACATATAAATCCATACTCATTAAATTGTACTGCAGATGGTCATATCCATTTACATTTTAATAATATAGGACTGTTTTCATTGAAATCCACTCGAATAATTTCTTGGATGAATCCAACATAAAATTTCTTCTCAATTTCATGAATAAATTCAGCACTAACAACACAATCACAATTTGTCTTTCCTTTGTCCTTTTCTTCCACTCTTAAATGACTACCGTAGGCCCACTTTCCACTAAAATGTATAGCCCATATATGTGGATATTGTGAGAGCTCACTTTCCTCTATTGTTATATATTGACCTTCTTCTTTTACATCATTGATTGCATTAAAAATCCATTCTTCAAATTTTGGAAAAGAATCACCTCCAATAAAATTATGATGTATGTGCTTTTGAGGTTGATGCTGCATCCAAATTTGATTCTCTTCTTCATATTTTCTACATAAAATGATGATGTACAAATAGTAATATTAATAATATGAATGTGTAAATGCAATTGAGTAAAAAAATTCATGTAATTTTTTTTACCTGTGCCACTTGTCAAATGAAGATGTGTTTTGAAGAATAAATGCATGTATTGCACTTCTTTCATGATATGAGAGCTTGAAGTGACTTCCATTGCCTTCTAATACTTCACCTACAACTCTCTCATCTTCTTCATCATCCCATACATGTCGATTGACATTTTTAAAATCCTCCATATATTCTGTGCAAAACCCCTTGGCCTCTTGCATTGAATATCCCTCAGACATGCTGCCTTCTAGTTTTTCCCTAATACGTACAAATTGTTTCAAAAATTTCATATATTGTTCTATAGGATACATCCATCTCATTCTTATTGGACCACAATGCTCTAGTTCATATTCTAGATGTATCAAAAGATGCATAGAAATGTTAAAGATTGCTGGTGGAAATTATCACTCCAATAGACAAAGGACTTCAACAACCTCCTCTCTCAAACTATCAAAGTTTGAAGGATCTAATACATGTAAACTCATTCTCTTTAATATTAAGCCCAACCTTATAATTTTCAATCTTCGCCCCTTTGCCAAACCTAATATATTTACCACAATAGGTAAAATATTCTTGATTATGACATGATAATTATGGGTCTTGAGGCCTCTTAAGCTATTAATGTCAGTTTGGCTAATAATGTTGCTACTCACATATCCAATGGGAAAGCGGGTCTGAGACATCAACTGTAAGAATTGTCCACATTGTTCCTATGTCCAAACATAAGGAGCACTAGGTTTTCTATATTTTTCATTATCATATTTTTTAACCCAAAGATTTCAATGAATCTTTATTTCTCGAAAGTCTTCACGGCATTAAATAGTATCAAAAGAGCCAAAATGGGTTTCTATAATATCATAAGCTATATTTTTCTCAGTATGCATAAAGTCAACAATATGCCTGATGGATATATCCTTAAAGTATGGTAACTTATACAATATGCACAACTATTTTACACCACTTTCATTACATGGATCATATCTACTTCCAGCAATCCCAGCATTTTCAATAAATGACATTCTTTTTTGTCCATTCTCAACAATGTAATCACTTGTTATTAGCAATGGCACTTCACGATTCTCTTCTCAACCATTGAAATATGTTTTTTTTCAGCGATATGGATGATCCATTTTAAGGTAAGCACAATGTCCACAATAAATAAACTTATGAAAACTTCTTGAGTGCCTCACAAAATCCTTAAAGTTGCAAGAAGGACATCCATGGTATCCTTGAATAGAGAGACCAAACAATGTGCCATATGTAGGAAGATCATGAATTGTAAACAATAAGGAAGCTCTTAAAGTGAATTTGATTGAATGACCATCCCTTAAACATTGAAATAATTCAATTTCATTCCATAATTCCATTAACTCATCATATAATGGCTCTAGATAAGCATCTATTGTATCTAAAGTCACACTTTTCTTTCTTAGTATAATCAATGATAACATTAAGAAAAATGGTTTAGTTGCTAACCATGGAGGCAAGTTATAATTTATTAGAAACACTAGCTAAGTTGACCATTTAGTACTCTGATCTGAGAATGGTTTCACCCCCTCTAGAGCCAAACCCAACCTTATATTATGAGGATCTTGAGAAAAATCAAGCCATTTTTTTTTATCAAATTCTATCCATGTCTTAGAGTCTAGAACATGTCATTTTCCATCAGTGCTCTTATTTTGGGCATGGAAATGCATAAGTTTAGAAATTTCTCTGCACCTATACATTTAGATTAATTGTGGGATTATTAGAAAGTGGTGGAGAACCTTTCTAGGAACCACAACTGATTTCAACCCTTGTCTATACCTTGCTTCATGACATTTCATACATTCACTCTCATTTGCAAGATTTTTATGAAATAATACACATCCATTCACACATGTGTGGATGTTTTCATACCTCAAACCGAGCTTACTGATTTGATTTTTACATTGACTTTGGTTTTTTGGCAATGTGGAGTCAGCTAGTAATAATGAACTTAATAATGTCAATAATTGATCTACACTCTCATTTGTCCAACCATGCACCACTTGCAAGTTAAGAATTTGAAGAATTGTTGTCAAATGACTTAACTTGCAATTAGCATAAACAAGCTTTAAAGCATCCTCCATTGACTTGGCCCAATCATCATTTAGACCCTCATTTAGCATTCTATCAACTTCAAACCCTTCATCAAACATTTATGTCTCTTCATTTATGTTTGTTTCCTCTTCATCTCTCATGGTTTGCAATTCTATCATATCATCATAATAATTGTAAACCCAAGGGCTTATACCACTGTGCCCATATCTTATCATATGTTGATAAATAACATTTCTCTTTTTCATCTTTCCACCAAGAAAAAATTTACATGAAAATGGATATTTTTCAATGTCCCCCTCATCAGCTACTCTCTCATCATATGCATGATATTTATCCCTAGTCAACCTATGATTTTCATCCATCTATAATATTTTGTATTCCAATAATAATTTAGTTTCTAAATTAAAGAAAAAACATCATTCTGAAAATAGAGATGTCGAAACATTGTTTAAAGTAGTCACTTTTAGTAGAGACCATAAAAGAAAGAAGAGGATATAATGATTCATTGTTTTGACATCTATCTTACATTCATTTGAAGTTTACCTAGTGAGAATGGAATATGTCTATGTTTCAAGTTTCAAATTACCTCTAAATTTTTTGTAGAGGGCCTTGCTAACTTCAAATTTGTTGTAGAAAACTCTAAATTCCTTGCCCGCCTTTTTCAAAAGTCTCCAAGTTGTATCTAAACAAGATTTATCACCCATGCGAGTGCTTCAATACCCATCCATGAGAATAAAATTTTTTAACAACTATGATGAGCGTGTATTAAAAAATTATGAATCAAATTAAAGATGAGTGGAAAATCATTGTTAAAAATATATCTTAATCATAATCTATGCGCCTATGCTGATATACAATAAAAGATTGAGCATGTTATCATCATTTTTAGAAGGGGTAGGAGACGGTTCTCATTGTAAGTATGGATTTAACTTGTGATAGATACAAGGGATCTAGCTTCCATGGTCTAATAACATGCCCTAAGAGCTAAACATTTCAAGTTTTCACAAGAGAGACTTTTTCAATGGTGTGCCTCTGATATCAAAAATATCACTCTTGCCCTACATATTCTTCTACCATTACATTTGAAAGTTTCTATTATGATGTTTGATATTAGATTGGATATGCATCTGCAACAATATCTTCATTCAATTTCTACCCAATTTTTCCATGTTTCTATAGTCTTCTTGATTCCACCATAATTTTTGAAGATAAAAAATACCACTAAACCATATATGTCGATTAAGCAATTCTAACAAAATCTTAAATGTAGTGGAAGAAGAAATGTAACACTCATAATATAACAAAATAAGTTACCCTGGGAAACCCTTTTGTAAAAGAAAACCCCTAAAAATCCACACAACTACTATATTAAATCAACCACTCATAATACAACAAGATAGTTTGCACTTGTGCTTAACCCTAATGCATGTACATGAATTTACACACCAGTATGGAAAACTGCTAAGCAGTATTACAATACAACAAGCATAAAAAGGAAACCTCACCCCCACCCTTGACCAATGCCCTAGATCCCACTAATTGTAGCAATCTGTATTGTATATAATAAGCAGTGTAAAACATGAAAAGAGTACAATGCATCAAACAGCTCTCTTTTCCTTCTAAATGGTTATCTTTAAACTCAAATTGTCCAATCTAACAAATTGAAGAACACAAAAATTAAGGAAATGTTTGTATTTCCTAAAGGAAATAAATATAATAAGTCATAGAAATCATACAAACATTCTGCAACAAGCTACTAGCCTATCAAGAAAGCTTAACATCCCACTTGTGCTAACCCAATAGATTTCAGTCCAAGGACAATATGAATAAACTATTCAATATAAATATATAAAGTTAGATGAGATACTAAATAACACTTATCAGTCTAATAATATTCTTATTAAGTGGATGACTCCTGATACTATATATGTACTAGACTGATCTGGAAGGGAGTTCCAAGCACTACCAACCTAATCTTCTTAAACATATGTATCTTGAGTATGATAGATTTTGAGTTTGTCTTTTTTGTCTCAATTTGGATCTACCATTAGCTAAATCTATATCTCAAGTAGGTGGCCTCATACCACCCAAGAAATCTATTAAATGTATATTTCAAAAATATGAGACATTGAAAATATAGTTTCAATCAATAAATTTAAAATTCTCTGCAATTCTAGAACTCTCGGTCCTGTGGAATAGTGGATGCAACAACGAGTCAATAGCCAATACAAATATAGTATGATAACCATGATACTTGATTATTTCAAAAATATAGTTTCAATCAATAAAGTTAAAATTCTCTATAATTCTGGAACTCTTGGTCCTGTGGAATAGTGGATGCAATAGTGAGTCTAGATGAATCATTGAACGTGTTTTTGGATAGATTATGACATAGTAACATTACCTTACATATTATTTATATGTTTCTACATTCATTTCATTATTTTTGTTATTGTTATAGTCAAGAAATAGACCCGTGGTGTAGATAGTGACTGGCATTGTAAGCATAGTCAGTAGTTAAAGGTTGAGCTCCCATAAAATGTAAGGCACTCCCACCCATGTGTTAACTTTGGTTTGGTGGGATATGCCATTGATGTTTTATATGCATTAGATCTAGATTTGGATGCAGGGAAGGGCTCCTATTGATGAGGAGTAGGAATAAACCTGATAAAATCCAATGAAGGGAACACTTGAATAGCACCAGTCATGGCTGGGAGTGATCCAATGAATGGAGAGGGTAGATAATGGTTGGAAAGCTCCTTTGGGGTGTATTGGAAGGTGGTAGAACCTTTATTGGGATTGTGTGTGTCAGGGAAGAGGGGTTTCTCTAAAAACCTAGGTTATTGACCCTAGAAACAAGGGTTTATTTAATGGGAGTATAGATGGATGAGTTTGGGAAATACCAGGTCATGATCACAAGAGGAGAGCTCTACATGATACAAGATCATCTTAGAAAATCATTGATCAGAATTAGAACATAATAATATGAATGGTGCTCAGAAAGAACATATTAGGAACCAAAATAATCCCATTGAAAAAAAAAGATGGAGCTACCAAGAATGAAATAAAGAACTAATATTAATGTCCACAAATTACCAATAAGAGAAGACATGCTCAATTATCATGGTTGGTTGTACAACCATCATGGTTGTGTTCCCCTTGGGAGTTTAACCATGTGCTTAGGGCTCAAGCTGTTACGATCACCTCTAGAATTTTGTAAAATAGCTAGTATAACCTACTTTGTGGGTAATTAATTCATGAGAGTTTATATTGTCCCTAGAAAATGACTCGACCGCTCTGAAGTGTAAAGCGATATTAACATTAAAGGTCATTTCACCATAATTTAATTATAAATTTACAATGTTTCTTATGGATGGCATCATAGATAGTTTGATCTAAACCTACTAACATTGGGCTGATGTAGAGCCCTCCATGATCACCTTAATTAGGATAACTCAACTTGAGGATTCAACAAGTAACTTGGAATCAACTCAAAGAATCAGTCCTACTCAAAGATCAAATGGAGTTCTCTAAATTTTTAAATCACTTCTACAACCATACCACTCAAGTTCACCTTCCCACTTCCTTGTTCCAACCTCTCATAGAATCAACTACATTCTAGGCCACTTAGTGTACCTAGTGCCTCCAACACACCAAACCCAAACCAGACTTCACACCTGGATCCTAATGCTATGGGTCATCTTAAAATGGTATATTTACCATGATCCAACTCCCTATTCACTCCAATCAACTCATCCTCAACCCTTTCTCTTCTATAGCCTTTCTAGGCCTATCTAGTAGCCCTTCTTGATGAACTACAACCGATTTAGAACCTAATTGAAGATATGTGATTAGAGATCATTGAGTGAATGATTAGATATATAATATGATTAAATCAGTAATATGTTGCCGTTAATGTCAACTAGTTTGACAACAATTATTTTTTAAGTTACTATACCGAAACATCTGTAGAAAAGGAGTAAATGAGATGAAGAACAGAAATATCTACATGAGAAAGATGTATATATGACAGATGAGGATAAGGAATACATTGAGTAACTTGCTGATGAGTCTGTGAACTTATGTTATCGACTTGATTATGTCATTCATCTATGATGAGGAAAAGATTTGAATGACACAAGGTAGTGTGGTCAGTTGATGAAGCATTACAGTATACACCGAGAAGTGTAGTGTATACCAAGCACAGTATAAACTAAGCTTGTGTTCACCAACACATTTCTTTGTTAACGGAGAAGGAGAAAAGGAACTAAATGATTAGTTTAGCCATTAAGGATTGATGAGCTGGATAGTACATCAAAATCAGTGATGGAGATAATGTTTGTTACGAAGATCAATGGCTAGCATAATTCAAGGAAGATCTAAAGGATAAAATCAAAATGTTTTATTGGCAAAACTTTCAAGGAATGTTTAAGTGGAAAAATGGATGAAGGAGAATAAGCGAAATAATCTAATGGAGGAAAAGAAAATGGTTTACTTGTCTATTTAAGAGATCAGAGTTTTGTTATGAAACTAATGCCAGAAGAAGGATTGCAGAATTATCGCATGAACAAGATTCATGTATGCCTAATCAAACTGGTTAAGGAGAACCGAACTGTAGAGTTTACCGAGTGACAGTAAGTCATTGATTATTGTTGATATAGAATTGTAATACTGATCAAAGGATTTGATTGAGCATAAAATAGATCTGAACATCTACAATTGAAGTTGTATTGTAATCAGATCAAACTACTATTACATTTTAACCATTGTAAATAGAGAAATCTCCTAACAGAGTGGACTTCAAAGTCTTATATGTGTCATTCATAGAATGAGCATTGTTATCTTGTCAACCCCATAGTGAATGTTGGTTGTATGATAATGATTGGTCTAAAATCCTCTAACAAGGTCACACCTAACAGTGTGTTTGTAACCTTTAACAGGGTTGGGTCTTCACCGACCTCACTTCAGAAGAGACAACATTTTTGGGTTGTCGGTCCCAGCTGGTTTTTCCCTTCACAGGGTTTCCATGTTAAATATTTTGTGTTGTGTTCATTGTAGTGATTATTTGTTATCATACTTTAAATATTACATATTAGATTTGGTTGGTAATCATTGCATGTTAATTGATTGGTAATCTATAAAAGCACGGATAGTAAAGTATTTTATATTACCGAGCTGTAGAAGTTTAAGTAAATTGTTTTGGATTAGACATTTTGAATTGGGACTATGGATAACTTATTCACCCCCCTCTCAATTATTCTAACAATTGGTATCAGAGATGTGGTTGCTCAAAACAAAGTTTTAAGGACTTTAGCACAAAGGTCTCAAAATGTTTAAGAGGGAAGTGCCAAAGCTAAACAAAGATAACTTCACAATATGGAAAAGTCAAATGAAGCTGCATATATCTGGGATTGGGAATTTTGCCCTAGATCTGATGGAGAATGGATACCTTGCACCACCCAATGGTCCCTTGACCCTTGATTAACTAAGGGATAGGCATGAACATAATGTTACTATGATGGATATTGTTGCTACCTATTCAAATGCCGAATTTGAAAACATCAAGGACTGTACTACTGCTAAGCAGATGTGGGATAAACTAGCTCAAGTTTATAGTGAGGATGAAAATGTCAAGAGAGCAAGAGCCGAAAGCTTCAGAGGAAGATTCAATGATATGAAGATGAAAGAAGGTGAAAACATTGTGCAGTACACAAACAAAATAAAAGAGGTAGTTCACGCTATTAGAGAATTAGATGGAGTTATTGATGAAGGCATTGTGGTAAGAAAAATTCTGAGAACCCTATTGCCTATCTATGCCATTAGAATATCTGCAATTCATGAAAATAGGTCAGCACCTAATAGCACACTCACTCTTGATAATCTAATTGGAAAACTTACAACATTTGAATTGAATAATTATGATAGTAGTGTTCTACCTAATGTTGAATCTACTTTCATGACTTCTCTGAAGATTGGTAAGTCTAGTAGCAAAAATAATAAGGATGATAGTGATAGCAATATTGATGATGGGCTTGATGAACTTGAAGCTCTTATGGCCAGAAGGTTACCTAAAAGAAAAGCAAGGTATGGAGGCAAGTTACCTCTAGCAAGCTTTAACTATAAAGAATTTGACCACATCACTACTAGATGTCCACACAAGAAAGATGATGATAAAACCAAAGACTGATCCAAAGGAATCTATGGGAGAATATACAACAAAGGCTACTAACACTACAATAGAGATAACCAAGATAATAATGACAAAGGCAAGAAGGTTTGCTACATTGATGAGGAAGAAGATATCACCAATACCGACACTGATTATGATGTGGAGGTACTATTTGTGGCAGTGAAGGATGATTCTGAAGGAGATGAAAGGTATGTAGAAACATCACTTATCTCTAAGGTTAATAAGAATGATACATGGATTATAGATAGTGGTTGTACACATCACATGACTGGTGATGAAGAAAACTTTTATTATCTTGAAGAATACAATGGAGGATCTGTAAGAATGGGAAATAATGCACCCTGTATGGTAAGAGGTAAAGGATCCTTGATGATAAATGATAGATTAAAATGTGAAAATGCTTATTGGGTAAGAGGATTAAACTATAACTTGCTAAGTGTGGCACAACTGAACAATTCAGGCCACCGAGTTGCTTTTGAGAGCAAAAAGGTGAAAATATTTGATGATGGAGGAAGACTTGTTGGAACTGGTACACAATCTAGAGGTAATCTATTTTATCTTGATAATGCTCAGTCTTCTTGTTTATTGATGAAAGATGAAGATGCATGGTTGTAGCATAAGAGGTTATGTCATGTGAATTTTGATAACATGATTAAGATCAGTAAAAAGAAAAGAGTTAGAGGTCTGCCTAACTTATCTAAGCCAAATCATGTTATGTTTCATGAATGTTAGAAAGGTAAGATGACTAAGTCTAGTTTTAAAAGAAAATAATATTCAACAAAGAAGATACTTGAGTTAGTGCATACCAACCTATGTGGTCCTATGAGAACTCAGAGTTATTATGGAGATAGATACTTTATTCTTTTTGTTGATGATTATACTAGGTTGATGACTATCATGTTATTAAAAGAAAAATTTGAGGCATTCAAGATGTTCAAGTGGTATAAAGAAAAAGTAGAAAAAGAGACTGGTAAAGATTTGAAATGCTTAAGATCTAATGGAGGAGGTGAATTTATCTTTGATGAATTTACTAATTTTTTTAATGAACGTGGTATTAAAAGATAGGTCTCTACATCAAGGACACCCCAACAAAATGGCATTGCTAAAAGGAGGAATAGGTCAATTGTTGACTACACAAGGACATTAATGATAGAAAAGAATGTTTCTCAAACATACTGGAGAGAAGCTATTAGCACTGCTATCTATGTGCTAAATCAAGTACAACTGAAGGATACTAAATAAGACACCCTATGAGTTATTGTTTGGACACAAACCCACTGTAAGTTATTTCAAAATTTTTGGAAGCAAATTTTTTATTCTGAAAAATAAAAGAAATGGAAAGTTTGACTCAAAAGGTGAAGAAGGGATATTTCTAGGATATTCTAGTAAAAGTAAAGCATACAATTGTCTAAAAAAAGTTACAAATAAAATGATTGAGAGTAGTAATGTTTGAGTTGATGAGTTTGATGGTAAGAATGCAGAGGAAATTAGAAAGGAACTTGAGGGACTATAGTAGATTCACTTACATTGAAACAACTTGAGTACCTACCGACAACGCAGACAGTGACAACCAGTCAGTAGGAAAACAATATCGAGGAATAGGAAAAAGAAACTAACTAGCAGGAAGGACCTACCGAGCAAACAAATGAACCTGCATAGGATGA